>JAJONR010003595.1:0-71776 GCA_029582245.1 Solanum etuberosum | reverse complement strand
ATATATATATATATATATATATATATATATATATATATATATATATATATATATATATAATCAACTATGGCCATCGGGTGGCATGGCACTCTCTCTAATCTACATATATTCTCTTCTGATTGACGAAAGTAATTATGATAATGATTGTAATGACAGAAGTGGTTAATAATGGTAGCGGGTAATTTGTGGATAAAGTGGTGATTAATATTATCCACACAAAAATATTTATAAATAATATTAAAAACCTATTTAAATAAATATTTAAATTTTAATAAAAATAAATACAATCAATGACTTCGAGATCTAAACTATTGATTTTCATTAAATACAATTAAATGATGCCAAAATAAACTTGCATATCTTAATCATACCTGTCAACCATAGTGGAACAGGATTGTCATTAAGGTTATTCTGTCAAGAAAAGTAAATCGAAAATTGAGTCACGGAAAAGAAAAAAAAAACAAACATACAAATTCCTAGAAAAGATCTAAGGAAATATTAGAAAAGTATTGTTGGAATATGTCATCCTATGCAAGAAAAACTTAAAATATCGAATCAAATAAAAAATTGAGTCAAATCACAGAAAAAATAAAATATTTTTGTTTGATTTTAATTTTTGAAATTTTGAAATTCATAAACTTTGATTTGATTTTGATTTTTAAGTGAAAAATTAAAAAAAAAATGAACCAAATTAATTATATAAATATCTATTTAAAAATTATAATTACGTATGCGCACACACGTGTGTCTTATATAAATTTTTTAAATGTTATTTATACATATTAATATTTTGAATTCTTAATCCGTAATTTAAGTATTTGTCTTTATAATAATCTAAATCATTGTCTTCACTTTCAAGTTTGATTTGTAATTTTATTTTGATTAAAATTTCAACAATTTATTTCATATTCAAAACAACTTATTATTGAGTTATTTAATTATTCATTATCGTTAAAATATCTCCATATATCATAACCAGATTTTTATCTTTTTGCACAATAGAAATTAGTTGCAAGAAATTTTATTATGACCTTAAAAATGACTAAACTTTTAGATAATGCATGCTATTTTTTTATTTTGTTTTTGGAGAAGCTATATATATATATATATATATATATATATATAACATATAGTAGATTTTTAAAAAAATTCTCTCTTCATTTTAATTTATTTTTTCAGTTAAAAAGATATTCTTTTTAATAAATCTTTAATTTTGATTCTTTTACATGAGGTTAAGATCCCAAAATGTAATAACATTTTAATAAATTCTACATATCGTTAGTTTAAGAACACAAAGTTTAAAAGTTAAATTTATTTCCTTAAACTTTGTATCAAATCAAAATCGAATAATTTTTTTTTTTTAGTATTATACTACAATATAATCAATCTAATATGCGCTTGAAAGTATATTATTATTATTATCATATATGCAGAAAAATCAAATTAATCAAAGTGATTAAAAACCTACTTTATTGATTTAGTTTGATTTGCACATTTTTAAAATCGACTTACTTTGATTTCTTCTTAAAAGAAAATCGAACGAGAAATGAAGTGGGCCCTGATGAGAGAAAAAAACGCAAGAGATGATTGGTGACTGGTGTGGAGGAAAATATCTTTCTCAGCAAAACATGTTTTTAAAACGAAATTATCTAATCTTAAAATGACTTTTCCAAAGTGGGAAAACAAGTTGCATAACTAATTATCTAATCTTCAAAAAAAAAAAATATATATATATTTACATTGGTTGGAAAATTACATTGTTTAGTTCGGGGCGGCTCAACATAATTTGAGGCCTAAAGCGAAATTTTAATTAGAGGCCTAAAGTTTAAATAAACTTTATCTGTTTTTATTTATGTTTCTGAATTTTTAGATGTAAATTATTACTTAATACCTTTTATACAAATGATTTTTTCAAATACTTTTTGTAATTATTATTTTTAGGTAAGATTTTATCAATTCGACATTGGAAAACATCATTTTATTGAGACAATTATTATATAAATTGTTAACATAATTCTATAAGTAATAAGTTGATGCACTTTAAAGATAAGAGTTAGAATCATAGAATCTGATTCAAAAAGTTGATAACTTGGTATACCTACTTTAATATGAAAATTTATGAAGAAGTAAAAAAAGAATTTGTAATCACTTTGTTCAACACTTTTCGACTATTGATTAATATTTTTAACGTATAACTATCAAAGAATTGAAGAAATAGAGTGCCAAAAGGATTAAAAAAGTATAAATAATGTAAGTGTTGGGGAAGAAAATGTAAAAATTCAAAATAATATTTTCTTAATTTATTCTATTTTAATGAGGGTTAAGATACATAATTTTTTATTTGTATAAATTTGAGGCCCTCAAAAATTGGAGGCCTAAGGCCAATGCCTTAAATTTTATAGGCAAGAGTCGGCACTGGTTTAGTTAGACAGTAAAAAAGGTACACTATATTGACTCTTAGCTTCAATTGATATCCCTTAGTTGAAAAATTACATTGTTTAGTTAGATAGTAAAAAAGGCACACTATATTGATTCTTGGCTTTTACGCAGCTTTACTTCTTTATATTTTGACATTTCTTAATAAAAATTCTGACTTTGTTACTATACACTGAATCGCTTTTCGTGTAAGATGGCTCCGTCCAGGTAGAATAATAATAAGGGTAAAGGAGGGAGTACTTTTCTAGATGAAGTATTTGTGGATATTATTTCTTTTTTATTTAATGCAACGGATAAATTACATTTTATAACTCTTCGCAATTAAAATATGTGAACATTTTGAAGTCGTAAGTATATGTGATATGAGAGAGTTACTTCCTCATAAATGGTTCACTTTTATTAATGTGACAGATTTCTAACTTAGTAAGAAAAAGTATGGACTATTCAGAAGACTTAAAGTTACTTTGCCTTATTACAAGTTTGTTATTAAAGCAAGAGTTATTTTTCAGTTCCTTAATTTTACTTTAACTTCTTACGTTTTTTTGATGGACGAAAAATATAAATAATATGCCTAGTTAAGGAGTATCATTTGTGAGCTAAACGTACAAAAGAGAAACAAAAAAAGATCATTTATTTCATTTACTCTCTCTTTCACCAATTCTTTTATATATTGGCTCAAATATTATTCTTCCTATAATATATTTGTTTTTGTTCAACTCCAAACTTTCAATTACTAGTGTACATATTTGAAAGAGTTGTGAATCTTAACAATTTACACTAGAGTCAGGCCGAAATCGCTTTCAAGATAATGTCTTGTTATGCCACAGTGTTAATTTGTAATAATTTGCTTACTATTTTTAATGTCATTTTCTCATTACTTTGGGTCTCTCATTTTCGATTTTTATTGGCATTACTATAATAATACTATTTTCTATGCATGTTGGATATCCAATTAGCCAATCAATTTAATATTTGTCCCTTGAGGAACATTGGATAAAAAAGATCTTATTTAAGATTTGGCTGTATATGAATTATCCATATATGTAGATAATAACGTTGGCCCTAATTACTAATAGGACATCACAAACCATGCAAGGGGCATTTGTTTTTTTTTGTTCACCAAAGGACGTTTTGTTTTAAAAGGTTTAACTGTCTGTCTGAGAGAGGCACGGTCAGAAAGGATAATACTTGTGTTTTACATTGATGTTAGAGCCAAATAATACGAGTTGTTCTATCGGGAAAGGTTTATAAAACTACACAAATTTTACGTTACATATATATGGAAACAATGGTATTACATGGTTAATATATATTCGCTCCGTTCAAAAATAGTAATCCACTATACTATTTTGGGATGTCCAACAATATTTGTCTATTTAATAAAATTAATAAATAATTTTACACTTAGTTCTTAATTTACCCTTATCATTAATTATAGTCATTTTTCAAGATATTTTATTTATTATATTCAAGGGGTGATATAGTAAATTACCATTCTATTTATAGTTTCTTAAAAAAATGTGCAAAGTCAATAGTGGACAGTGAACACAATTATTGTTGGACAGAAAGAATATATAATTAATTATTGTTGATCAATATCGGTTGACTATCACAATAAGGATGAATAGGAAAAATTGTAAGTTATCCCTAGACTAACGGATAAATTTAGTTGTAAATTATGAGGCACGTGAATCGTAGTCTTTTCATAAAATGAGATAACATGATCTTTTATCTCCAAATCATACATCTTCCATTCCTGTTTCATATATATATATAGAGATATTCAGTAAAAATACATTTACGACTTTTACTTAAAAAATTATCACTCATTCTCTGTTATTTGTGTGCATGACACAATAAGCCAGGGTTAGACTAGAGTACATAGGTTGAGGATCAAGTTATGAGGCGGGGTTGTTGTTGGGTTAGGGGCCGGGGTCGAATCAATGTTGTGGTTAGGATAGTTGTTATATTCTAGGTGTTTTGATGATCCTCACAAATGCAGGGATCCGGTCCCTGACAGAGTGCTCTCGTCCAGATTCAAAGTGGGGTACAACTGTAAAGCTGTCCTGTCAGAATGGTTGGTGAAAAGTTCAGTGTACTTCACCAATAGGAAGGGCAGACGAGGTTGCTTGTTTTAGTGGTCAAAATCCTTGTTGGTGACTGATATATATATATATATATATATATAACAATAAACAAACAACATTATTCATTCAAAAATGAGAGAGAGTTAGCAAGTCTTCTCAAGAACTTACAAAGAACACATTGCAAGGTACCTGGTCCCTGCAAGACTGTGTATGTGAAAAAACGACAAGACAGCTATCAGAAAAGTTGTCACCTCTGATGTGGTAGGTGCACGTCTTTTTAGAGAAGCAGACTCTCAGTTAATGGGGTCGTCCTAAGGAGTTTTTGTCCATTTGATATAGTCTCTTCTCACAAGACAAAAAGTCAAATTTGGCAAACAAAATTCACAAGCTTAAAAAGAGAAGGTCATCTTCAAGGAAGAACTCAAGCACAACAGAACACATACAGCAAGGGACCTGATCGACTGAAGAATTGCTTTCCATACCTGTTGTTGTTGTTGATTGATTGATTGTATTGTGCTAAACTTGTAAGATTCGTTTCACTCTTATAAGAAACGTTTTGAACCTTTGTATGAGTTAGTGTAAGAACATTGTTAGAGGTAACTTTGTGTCTTACGGTTTAAAGTCTATATTAATTAGTGATAGTTAATATAGTGGCCAATGGATGCATTGCTTTGGCTCAGTAAGTAATAGGAGTATTACTTAGTGTGGGACTAAGAGTTTGGTCTCATTGTTGTGGTTGTAATTTGTATTCACTTTTGCTTGGAGATTAGTGAAGGCAGTTGAAAATCCTGTGTGACAGGTCGTGGTTTTACTCCCTTGAGTAAGGAGATTTCCACGTAAAACTCTTGTGCCTGTTTTACGTTGTGCTATTTATTTTCTGCACTTTTATTCTGTCGGGAGACCTGGTCCTGCGATTACTGGTGGACGCATACATTCCAACAATAGTTTTCTTTTAGAAAAAAATATAAAAACTTTTTTATAATTTTAGCGCATTTTCTTGAGGAAAATAAAATCGATGGACGTCTGTCAATTTTATTTAAATTAATTTAAAATGTTTTAAATGATAGAATGAGTCATTTTCCCCTCGATTATTTGGATCGCCTCAGTCCGTTGGTTTTCTTTGGTCGATATATTTTTGCCTTGTTTTTAATAGAGTAAGAAAAATTCTTATTTTTTAAGAAAATATTTTTCGTGGAGGACATTTTTCTTTCTATGAAAAATATCCTATATGTAGCTTGTGCAAAAGGTCAACTTTCTTGCTCGTTGGGCCCATCCCTCCTCCATTAGAATTTACTAGAGCGGCTAACTTGAGAATTTTACACAAATCTCATAGTGTTAAAAACTAATTATATCATATTTCTATTCTTTTCTAAATTACAAAAATGCCTTAAATTTGGTGGTATCCGGATACATCCCAAAACGTTCTGATACACTGCGTTCTGATTTCGGATACATCATTCAACGTCTCAATACATCACATCTCGATTTAGGATACATCACTCAATATTCCGATACATCGCATAAAGTGATGTATCCGAGAATATGATAGAGTAGGGGTTTTTGTAATTTTTTCAAATGGTAGGAAATTTTAGAGAACATGGTAAAATAAGTTGTGTATTTAGGTAATTTTTTCTAAATTGAATCCAATATGCTCAACTCGTTCAAGAATAACCCGCCCATTTATTAGCTCAACTCATTTTAGCCCATTAAAGATGGAGTTGAAATGTAGCTCAAATTGACTCATGAGAAATTTTGTCAAAATATATTTTAAAAATCGATATGTTATATCGTCATAATAAAGAAAAAATAGCTTTATTAGGTACTAAAAACTTACAAAAGAACAAATAAAACAATTAAAACTTAGGGAAAAACTACCTTATTAGACATACATTCATATCATATATACTAATTCTACATATTCTTTCAAATAATTATATATATACCTATTAATTAAGATTTTTTTACCATATTTTAAGTTAGATATATTGAGATACATCATTCTTTAAAATTAGCCTAAAATAATTATATATATACCTAGATATTCTCCATAATTTATGCATTCACTCCGAATCAACCCACTCTCTCTCCTAATTAAATTTCACTTCCCACGTTTTATTCACCATTTTCTCTCACATTATCTTCTTCTCTTAAGCCCACCTCCATTACTGCACTTTCAGCATGGAGAAAGAGTCTAGCACTACTTTTGTTCTCTCTTGTCACTAAGTTGTTTCATAAATTCGTCTATATATACATGAAAAAGTAATAATGTGATTATAAATTTTATTTACATAAGAAATAAATGGTTAGTAGATATAAATGTGGGTTGTTTTAACAAAATATATATCTGTGAATCAATTTTTATATTTAAAAAATCTCAAATCATGATATGAAATTCTCAAATCATGATTTTTGGAGAATATGAGATTCTATCTTATGATATGAAATCATGAGATGGAATCAGGTAGAAATCGCATGTCCAAACACTGATTCCATCTCACGATTTTATATCGTGATATTTGGAAAATGACAAGAAATTGCACTGCTAACTATCTTTTACCATTTTCTACAATGAACCACGATTTTTGATGTTACTAACGACAAGTCGGATGATATTCTAAAGTTTGCAGAAAGATCACCGATTATGGATGTTTTTTTCGTTAAAAACAATTGCTTGTTGGGAAAATAAGTAGAGAATTATGTATGTATCCGACACATTATTGATATATCTGGCATATTATTGATGCATCAAATAAATTATTGAGTTAAGATTATATATATCTAGTTTTTATTAGTGTGTCTGATTAAGTATATGTTTATCTGATAAAATATATGCATGTATCTGAAAAAGAGTTTATGAATCTAATACCGTGTATATATTTATGAGTTTAGACATAATGTATCTAATTTTATCAGTGTATCGAACTAAGAAAATATGTATCTAACAAAATATATACTTGTATTTGAGTTAGAGTTTGTAATAATGACAATACAAGTTGCTAGCATTTATCTGTCACATTATTTAGTTTTTTAATCCATGTATCTAATTATGTGTACATATATTTGATAAAATATATGTATGTATCTGAATAAGATTTCATGAATCTGAGAAAGTGTACATTTTAATAAATTAAGAAGTCTAAACTTTGTTGCATCGCAAAAAAAAGAATTCTAATTGTTTAGACTTTTTTTAGGAGTTGTGATATGTCATATCCTCTAAAGTTGTTACAAATGTGTTTTTCTCCTTAATAATGGCTTTCAATTATATCCCGTAATTAGACACACTAATTGATATGTATATACCTTACATGTATCTTGGATATATGTATCTGCAAGAGGCAGATACACGTATCTGAGGACCAAAATATGGTAAATATTATATTACAAACTAGTGTGAATCTAAGTAATTAACTCCTAAAATAGTGAGATCTGTGTATGTTAATCCTAAAACTTAAAAGGAATTGAGCGGATTGAGTTATAATCTGCATTTTAGCCCATTTCAGTCCAACTCATTTAAGCCCAAGTAAATTTTTTTATGCGAAGCTTTCAAAATGACTATTGTTTAAGCATAATTAGAGATTTATAGTTGGGTTGCAGTTGTTTGAGATGGAGAGAGAGAGGGGCGAGAGAGAGAGAATGAGAGAGGGCAGTGGAAGGAGAGAGGCAAGGAAGAGAGGAGAGATAAATTTGCTATAAAACTCTATATATAGCTACGAATTATAATTATTTTGAATTGTTAGAGGGTTATCGTAAATACATATAACATGTTTGCCTTGTTATATAAATTTCTTTTTTTTTTTTATTAACTCAGCTCAATTTGATCCGTCAAAAATTAAACCAGTTCCACCCACCTATTTTATACCTCTAGAATTTACTAAAAACAAAATATTAGGGAGCAAGGAGAGAAGTGGGAACCACATTTGGAATATTAAAAAATATGATGTTTCCAAATTGGTGTTAGTTTACAAGTAAGGCATGCAGCCACAATAGTCATTTGTTTCATGACCAATCACTTTTGTGAAAGTGATGAACAACTTGATGATTACTTTACTCCATTGCAGGCTGTCATTTTATTAGTTTATGAACACTAGTTTTTGGGTGGTCCATGTCCACTTGACCACATTTTAAAAATCTGTACATACATTGTACTGATTTTGACCAACTTTCAACTGTCCAAATCAGCCTAGGGGAGGATAATGTAAGAGCTAGATAATTGCAAATTTGATCCCAAAGTTGAATGAGTAACGGTTTATTATGTTTCGTTTGGTCATAAAAGTATTAATTTTCTTTCGGAATTGTTTTTAAATTTATTTGAAAATCAATGTTTATCCATGAAAATTTCAAATTCAACTTAAAATTATATTTCAGATTTGAAAAATAACTTATAACATGTTATCTAATTCCCTTTTCATTTTTGAAGTTGTATACAGTTACATTCAAATATGAACGTTATTCCACAAAAAATTACAAAAAATATAGTCAAACACAATTCTATCTTCAACTCCAATTCCATAATTTTCAAAACGAAAAAGGGTCAAAATTACTCTCGAAGTATTTGAAATAGCTCATATATACCTTTATTTATGTTTGGGATCAAAACTACCTTTGCCGTCTATGTTTTGAACCACAAATACCCTTAAACGTTATCTTTGCCATATGTGCTGACATGGCAGTCCAACATGGCAAAAATCTCTTCCTCTCAATTATGTTGTTATTCCTTGTTCATCTCTATCACCAAATTTTTTTAAAAGAAAATATCAAAAATAGTTCTTTCATTGTTCTTATTTGAGTTATTGTTCGGACTTTGAAATTTCAATTTCGAAGTGCGCTGAAGTTCGTTTGAGATAGTAGTTGTGTGTTGAATGATCGAGTTCATTGTTTGGGTTTTGATGCCACCGAATCAGAGACTGAAAATTTAATTCTCAAGGTTGAAAAACTTTTGAAGTCATTCTTTTTGTGTTGAAATTCGAAAATAGCTACTCATTTGAAAGCTTGTTGGTGAGAAAATTCTAGCCTTTGTTGAGTTTTTGAAGTGCAAAAATTTGAAGAGATTTAACTGAATGTTACTAAAAATTGCTTGGTTATTCCAATTGAGCCTGCAAATTAACATTTAACAACTGATTTTTTAGTTTGAAGATTGATATTTGAAGATTTGAGTTGAAATCCCAAAAAAAAATATGAAAGAGTTCTTAAAAGCTTGAAAAATCTAAAAATCGATTTTGTGAATTTATGACCCCAAATCTCAAACAATGAACTCGATCCTTCAACACGCAATTACAACCTCAAACAAACTTCAGCACACTTTAAAATTGGAGTTTCAAAGTCTGAACAACAACTCAAACAAGAACAATGTAAGAATTATATTTGATTTTCTTTTTGTGATAGGGATGAACAAGGAAGAACAACATTATTGAGAATGAGGTATTTTGCCATGTTGGACTGTTTGGGTGGACTGTCATGTTAGCTTTAATAACAAAGATAACGTTTGAAGGGTATTTGTGGTCCAAAACATAGACGGCAAGGGTAGTTTTGATCCCAAACATAATTAAAGAGTATATATGAGCTATTTCAAATAGTTCAAGGATAATTTTGACCTTTTTCCGTTTTAAAAAAAACAAAAAATACTTGAAACCTATGGCAAACACCTACTTAAAACATCACTAGATTATTGTTATTTTTGTATTATTTTTTTAATACCACTTGGAAGTTAGAACTTTTCTTGAATGTGTAGGCATTATGATCCCGTCAATGTTTTGGGCCTGTAATTATGATGGCAAAAGCCTAACAGGACTAAGAAATTGGATTAAATTAACGTTGTTGTGGCTCCTTTTGAGACTAAGATTGAATTGAATTTTGAACTACAGTTATCTAAATCAGGCTCTTTTTAAATTTAATTATGTATAAGCTATTTAATTTTTTTTGGGAAAAGAGTTTGAAATATATCTGAACTTTGACTGAAATTGTTGTAACAATCTCAAACTTTGGACAGGGCCTGTCACCCCTGCACTATTTAATAGTGTATTTTAAAGATATATAGGTGCCCACATGGACATCATAAATATTGTATCATTATAAATAGTTACTTGTCCGGCACTTATATATCTTTAAAATACACAATTAAATAGTGGGTCCTGTCCAAAATTTAAGATTGTTACATATTAAAATTCGGCTATATTTCAAACCCTTTTCCCATTATTTTTCTTGTAACAAATCACTAAACGAAAAACAAACAAACAATGGAAGTACAGGAAAAGTTTCTATATTTCTTCACTATTATATATCCACCACAAATTTAACATATATATTATATTAAAGCAGAGGCAGACATATAGTACTACTTTAGAATCTGTATGGGTTAAAAACCCACTAAATTGGTATAAATAATAGATTTCAAAGCAATTATACATTACTTTCGAATGTAGGTCGTCACATGTTACAAAACTGCAAAGACTCACAGTTCTTAAAAATATAAACAAAACTTGCTGAAGGGCAACCAGAATTAAGGGTGTATTCGAGGAAACATTTTCCCGCGTTTATTGGTTAAAAATTTTAAAAAATATTTTCTTTACAAAAATAAGTTTCTTAAAGGAGAAAAGGGTTCGAAATATATTCCAACTTCAACCAAAATTGTTGTAACAATTCCAAACTTTGGGCAGGACCTATTACCCTGCACTATTTAATAATGTATTTTAAAGATATATAGGTCTAGATTGTATGTAATACATGCCAAAAACAAAAAAATAAGTAAGGAAAAAAATATTGTTTAAGAAAATGTTTTCCATAAAAAATATTTACCTGGAACACATTGGATAACGTTTTTGTCCTTTTTAATCTTTTTCGTGACATATACTGATGCTTAAAGAAAAACTTGAAAGACCCAAGACAATAAAATGTAATGATGAAGATTATAAAAACCCTTGGACAAGCAATACTTTTCTTGATTTTCCATTTTGGGAATATTTGAATGAAAATTCTTGCATTGCTAAGTAGGCAAAGGCATTTTGGTTCTGTCCCTCAACTTTAATCAAACACAACTGTGTGTTTCCTCCTCTTTAAATCCCAAGCCAAATTTCATATTGTATTCATTAAAATATAACAAAATTCTTAATCAACTTTTTTCCTTGTTGATCATGGCTGACTCAAATTATGTTGATAGGGAGAAGCAAAGGCAAGCAGACAATGATATCAAGGACATGATCTCTTCTCTGACTAAACGTCTAGCCGGCCTCCAACGCGTGCACAAGGCAACAGGAGACTCAGGCCAGAATCTTCAAGGTGATGATGAAGATGATCATGGCACCAGAATCATCACTCTAGCTGGAACCAATGTGGGAGCCAGCATGCGCGGTGAGATGGATGAGAAAGCTGGGATGGAAGGCGTTTCACCAGGGGAAAATGAGGCCTTAAAAACATATGTGAACAGCAATTTCCAGTCCATCAACAATTCCATCATGATGGGTGGTAGCTATTGTACTAATGACCCTGGTGTTCATTTGGACATCACTGATCATGTGGATGAACAAGTCCCAAAACCACAAGGATATAAAAACAAGAAAGGCAAGAAAAGTGACCATCACTATGAACATTCAGAATAGACTTATACCATAATCAAGAAAATGTTCAATGATCAAGAAGCTGCTAAAAAATTTCAAACCAATACTCTCTATTATGAATAAACACCATAGCTTAGTTGAGTTCTGTGTGTTTCCTTCTATTTTCAATGTCTCTTTGTCTCTTGGCATGGAATTCCTGACAAGAACAGTGGCGATTACGGCCATTCGACTAGAGATCTAGTATTGATGCTTGTCATGATATATCAGAAAAGCAAATGTTACATTTGTATTATCTTAAATAATCATAACATCTTCTGCTGTTTTCTCATATTAGTCTGCTTTGGTTGCATTTGATTCATAATATTGACAGTTTTGATAAGCTCTTTCCTTGAAGAACAAAAATGAACGATAAAGGTGTAGTCTTTTTATTACAAAATCCAAGGTTCACAATGAAAATTCCGAATACATATTGAAATACTTGTAGATACAGTTGACATCAAGGGATCCTGGGTTCAGAATTGGTTTCTAGATCTTTGAAGGGTAGCTCCTTCTCTTTAATCTCTTCAGTTTCATGGACAACTTTTTGCATTTCTCTGTTCTTGCCCCAGAGCAGAAAATATAAACCAGCAATTACGATAGCCGATCCTATTACACTGATCATGATTTGTTTACAAGGAAATTAGTCAGTGATAAGCTGGTGATTATTTGGAAATAAGTTAAATAGGGAATATAGAAGCTTTAAACTGTTGTAATCACCTTCCAAGATGGAGTTGTTCGTGGAGGATGGGAACGTCGAATATGGCTGCCATAACTTGGACAAGAGGACTGAATGCTGCAGTGAAGACAGGACCCCTCTTCTTGACACACCATGACATTCCCACAAAGCACATTCCTGAACCTATTAATCCCTGGCTTGGGAAAATTCATTGTTGTCAAGTAGAAACCAAAACAAGATAAATTAATCAGTGGTAAACTAAACTCTTTTGTTAACTTAAGAAGTTTTAAACTAAGATTATAATGAGATAATTAAGTCTCCATTTTGTGTTTAGAAGTCATCCCACGACGATCTTCATTCTTATACAACATAGAAGGGGCTTCTCTACTTTTTGTCTCGTACGTTCCCTTAACAAACTAAAGGAGAGGACATTTTTTGGTTCATAGAAAGACTTGGCTTTTCTTTTATGTGCACATAGGAACCAATGAAAGAAATACTAGTATCTGAAGTCCAAGGAACTCTAATTCGATGTTGATTGTCACAAGTCAATCAGAATTTCTAACGAATCCATGAAAATTCTCTTAAACTTCTTAATTTTCAAGGACATACAGTAATGAATAACTCTATCTGTGGTGCATCATATCTTTGTATATAAATTGGTTGAACTGCAAAGACGAGAAAAAAAGAAAAAGACAATGAGAGGATAGTCTATTTCATCTACTTGGGAAGATTAAAACTGGTGTTAAGTGCACTTACAGCATAGAGGATACTCAGCATATCTATCTTTTCCTTTGGAACCCAAATGGATAGTCTTCTGTCCATGGAAAAAGTCAAGACAGCCGATTGTATGGCGCTAAAGAAGGTCATAATAACAGTGCTAGAGTACTTGCATGGATATTTCTTTCCAATAAACGTTTGGAGAAGGAACCACGAAGACCACAAAAGTGTCCCTGCAAACAAGGCCAGAGAACCAAGGATCCATCTTTCCTTTATTTTCGAGGAACTAATGTCTCCTTCCGAAGATGAAGATGCAGATTGTTGGTCTGAAAAATGAACCAAAGGGATGCCTTTGTAAAAAGTCAGTAAGAAGGCACCTCCAACGCATACTAGTGTACCAAGCGCTTTGGCTATTCCACTTCCATGTTTGATGTTGATAGTCTCTAACCTGCATCATTTTTATATATAATGGAGTTAAATTATCATTTGTAGGATAACAAAACAGAACAGTTTAAGGCTATTTGTTAATTAGAATGAGAAAACCATAGCTTTCGTACCCAAAAGGTAATGCCAGAAGGACTGTGATCACAGGAACCATGTTGAGAAAGGCACATGAGAAAGTTGCAGATGTGTATTCCATGCCAAGAAGGAATAAGTATTGCGTAACAGATGCCCTACAAAAATGATGTAACATATGGTGAAAAAATTTTAAACAAGAAAACATAGCCATGCAAAAGAGCCAATAACTTAGAATATTAAAGAGGTTATTCTGACTTACCCAACAATGGCACTCAAAAAAAGGTTACACAAGATTTGAGGGGTAAGTTTTGGTCTTGTGTTCCTGCAAGAAGCAATAAGTTGCATGTTCAGAGGAGGCAAAAGTTTACCGTATATTGGATATGTAAATGTTTCTTAAGAGACAATATTCATACTTTTCCAGAAAGAAAGCAACTGGAGCTAAAAAAATGGTTGAAATGGCCTGCCGATAAGTTATGAAGACCAAATGATTCATCCCATCCATTATAATCTTCTTGAGAAGTATGTTACTAATGGCAAAAGCAAAATCGATTGCCAACATAATAAAAATAGGGTAGCATTCCACATAGCTCTTCATCTGAGTATTTCCCTTTCTGTCAACACTTTCAACTTCCTTCTCCTAATTAATCTGCCTCTTAATTGAGTTATCGTCCCGTGCTTTTAAACATGAAGATGAGATAAGACATTTAAAGTTCCACATGAACTTTAGTGGAATAAAAAAGTGCACACGGCTGAGGGATTAATTCCTGCAATCACATCAATGCTTTTATTCTACCAGAAAAAGTTGACATTTAGTTTAACATCATATACTCTATCATTTTCCTTTTCTTTGTTTGAAAGATAACACTATTTCCTTCCTTTTGACTAATCCTTTCCATCATAGCCAACGAGATTAACAAATTCATTGGTCTATGAATTAATTTATGTTAAGAACATTTAACATGTGAGTCAACCCACTAATCTAGGCAAAATTTCCATTTTGATATATAGAAGATAGTGTAGCAAGCATCTTATGGGTGGGGGTCAAATAGAAATGATTCCCCTTCTTGCAGCATAGTATAACATGTAATGCATTTCTTATGTCTTGGTAGCCTAAGCATCTAATGCTGCCTTTAGAACTTGTATTCAAGCATCTTCAGAGTACAAAAAGGGGACACAGAATAATTCATCATAGTCATATAATAACAACTCAACTGTTCACTATTTCAAAATTCTTTAGCTAGACCACAGTACACCTGATGGGACCAGGTATTTTTCTTACCACACAAAACTCACTCGAAATTGGCTGAATAAAAGCTCGCATACTGTGAATAATATTGTTAAAGAAATAAGTTAAGTTGAGTATTACTCGCGATACCCTATTACAGAGTTGTTAAAACTATTGTAGAAAGCAAATCAAGATCAATGAGAGTGACTCCACAGCATAATTTCCATGTGTTATACATACACCTTGTGACAAAGCAGGGTGTATGATCCGAAAGGACTGGAACTATGTTAAACTTTTCACCTTCATAAGGGTCCATTCATGTGGACCAAGAAAGCATTCCATATAAAATGCTTCAAGGATTTTTCCACATGAAAGAGCTAAAAGGGCGGATCAAATCTCTACTTTCTTGTACAGTTTAAAAGTGTCAAAGAAAGAAATATCCCACTTTGTTTGCAAGATATGAGGGCCACCAACAGAGGAGAATAGCTACATTGGTTATAAGTCACACCACACTGCTTTTAACCAGTAACATCACATTGATCTTTTCACTGGAAAGTAGGGCTGGGGGTGGGGTGGACAACAGACATGCTTTCGTGTCCGTTATCTTAATCCTTATTCTTTTGTTCCATATCTAAGGTATTGAGCTGGAATCCTTCATCTCCTTTAGCAACAGTGAGCCACACAATTATTTCCTAACAACTGTTCATGCATTAAGAGGGGCATGGAACCAGTAAAAAGAACCCTGCTAAGTGCTAATTGCCTCTATTGGCATACTGATGTTAAATGTGATGAGATTCTCGATTTCCATTTTTGTTCCATATCCCAGATATCAGATTTTCTGGATGCTCATATTCCACATTGTAAGCATAACCTTTTATACAGAAATCAAATTTCATCGCTGCTCTTATTTGAGGCAGGTTCTTTCCTATCCACACAAATACTCTCCTGCAACATGCAACTTATTGTGTAAGCATGAAGCGAATCATCATAACAGAGATTCTTGTTTTTTAGGTCCATCTATTTGGTAAGAGCCTAATGGCTACTCTTAAATCTAACGTTAATTTATGCCTTCGGTCCTGGAGTATTAACTCTGTTCATGTGAAAGCATAAAAATCCATTCTTTTTGCAAGCATTACATACATATAAAAGGACTTTCTAAGAATATCCAGGTCTTAATGAGATTATCGAGTCTATGGAGAAACTAAAATGTTCCTGCCAATATATAATCCACACATAATTGTGAAATGACTATTCCTTCGGAAAAACAAACTTATTTAAGTTCTTTTTCCAAAGAAGTACCGCTCTGATCGCCCGACGAGTCATCTACTTTTTCATCCGTTAATTGATCAAAATCAATATAAGCAAATGATTATAACTATTGCACAAGATATCCACAAGTCTCAGCACTATCAGACAAACCAGCCGAGCAGTGGAAAGAGAAGAAAGAACAGCTGTGAGCCAACTATATGATATATACTATTTGCACAAGTTGATGGACTTTCCCTACCTAAAAGCAAGCACCAAAATATTGCAGCTGCAATGGGATCAGATGCCACTGTGGCAGTGGCATGTCTGTGCGATGTTCGTTATAATTTTTTCCTTCAACTATGGTTATGTACATTATGATTGCTTCTTGTTGAAACATGTTAATGGGTTTACGTGAATATGATCTCGTCAAGATTCACCAAAAGTCAAAAGATATGTCAATAAAACATTTTTGGCTTTATTTGAATCAACAGTATAAGCCAAGTGGAACAGAATAAACTGTTATCTAGTGCTACCTATGCCACAGTGAACCCCAATACTTCTTAGTGCTTAAAATTTTAATCATTCAGTTCTTACCTTTCTATTTTTGTCTGGATTTGAGTAATTTGACCCTTCTGATATTTTCCAACAGAACTAGACTAGAAACCTAAGTTAATGCAGGAATATTGTCTTAAGGTAATCTACATGCTAACTTAACCAAATAATCAAAATGTTTTTGTGCAGAACATGCTATATTAAGTTATCGATCTTTACACTGTTTGAGAAACCCGTAATGGAAAAACTTGTTATATCTTAACAAAAACTGAAACTCCAACAACATTTAGAAATAAAAAAAAAAACAAGTGCTAGAAAGAAGAGACAGTAGGATAGCATCAAGAAAAAATATTACCTGTTTCTTGGACCAAAACATGTTTTGACAAAAGAATTGGGACAAAGGCATTTACAGAAATAGTCCAAAAAAAAAAAACGCAAACATACTGCACCAGCTTAGGCCTATATGCATTAGCAATTACTGCCCAGAAAGGAAGAGTATGGTTGGCAGAGCTCAAGGAGTCCTGGTATTTAAGCAAACTAGATATACTAATTCAAATTGGAGATGGAACAACAGGGAGAGAATGTGCTTTTTTGTGGGATTTTTATCATAAAATGTGATCTCTTTTCTTCATTTTATTAGTTTCTGTTTAGTATCATGTGTACCAAAAAGTCATGCAAGCTCAAGGCAAATGAAACTTTAACAATGGCCAGAAGCATATTGATACAATGCTACCCATCAGTCATATATTTAGACAGCAAATGCACTGGGGTGGAAGGATTAGCAAATGCTATTTCAAAAATATTAGTAAGTAAAATCCTTAGCATTTCTCAGCATTCAGTGTTTGTTCTTGAATACCCTAAGTCACATCTCTGGCAAATTCAAATTGATAAACATACTCCACACAAGTCAATTCATCCTCTTGCACGGACTTGTACATCATTTTCAATAAGAAAAATGGATGAGGTACTCCGGTCCTATCCAAGAAGGCTCTGTAATACAAGATCTGCTTCCATGCTTCAATTAGTATGAGTAAAGAAGCCCAGGAAGCCTTTTGATCTCCACACATCTCATGAAATTTTTTACATCTCACATCAGATTTTGGATCAACCCCCCTCAGTACTATTGGGAAATAAAACTATGAAAAAGAGCAAAGGAATCTAACCAGAGTTATCAAAAAAACTAATCAGAAAATGAAAACAAAATCATGAGCAACAGGGCAAGTCAAATATCCAAAGATGAATCCAACATATAGCTGGGAGAACATTGTCTAACTCAACTGAAATTTAAATGTTATCCAGAATCCTTCATCATAAAGTAATATCAAAATGCAAATCTATTTTTTCTACTCTTGTCTAGCTTCAACTTTCTTCTTCTGCCAGAGACGGTCCATTGCGCTGTCAGCATCACCCTGCAAAGATGAAACAAAAAGATTGAACTTATTGTTAACATCAGCTGAATGAAATGCATAAATGTTAGTTAAATGGCCTGTTGAAATACTAAAAACAAACTTGAATGCAGAAAGGACAGATTAAAATTAGACATCCCAATCTATCTGGATTGCTAGGAAAAGCAAGAACCTAAACTTCCCCAGATACCTAATGATACTTCCATCAAATAGAGGAAACAGCAGTAAGATGTCATCTTCATTATTTTCATGACATGCAAGAGGTAGAGGTTCTTACTTGAGAAGACTACGACCAGAGCTTTTTGACTTTAATTTGGAAACATTAACTTCTAAGCAGGTTTATCAAATTTTATGCTGGTGTTAACAACAGTACCTTGATATCATTTCATTTTTGGTATGTCCCCCACCTCTACTTCTTGGATTATCAAAAATAGAAGTGGTGAACAAACCTACATTACAGACTACTCTAGTTTTCTTTGGGCAACTCAAATATTAAATGATGATTCGCCAAGATGGTATCACTAACAGAGGTACATTTTAAAATCAAATCTCAAAAAAGCAGCGACCATATACATTATTTATCAAGTATACCAAAGGAATTACCAATACTGAAGAGAACAACCATAAATTAACCGGGAAAGAACTATCCACATCAATGGCAAAAGTTAAACAGGTAGTATTATAATCGAAGGAAAAAAGTACCTGAGCACGGATGAAACCACAGAGAGCAAAAGTTGTGAAACTGCCGGTGTAGACACCCCTATCATCCAAATGACCAACATTAAGTTGAACAGAAGCATGGTCCTTTGAAGTGATCAGCCTATTTGTAGCAGAACTGCAATTGTGGGCATATGTTAGCTAAATCACAAGATACAGTGATACAAACACCAAGTAAAATCAACATATCAAAAAACTCAAGAATCAGGCATACCATTTCCTGGGGATGTAAAGATCCATGTTTTGTCCCTCGTCGTTCTGCATCTTGGCTGGTGGTTCTTAAGTACCGAAATAAAGCTCTAACAACCTTTTTTTTCACAACAAAACTAAATCAGCATGTGAAACCAAAAATTAGTCACTGTTCTTCTTCATTACATGATTCAACACATTCATCAAAAGTAAAAGCTCTCTCCATCACAAAGAACAACCCTTTTCCCAACAAAGAGAGTTGGGTTTAACAAAAAACCCTAGAACATTCTTCTATATTAGATTAACGAGTTTGGCCATGAAAATTTACGGAATTCAAACAGCAAACAGGAAGTTTCACTTTTTTCACTCCAAATTACTCATAAAAGTCAAAAAACAAATCCAAATATCATTTTTCACCTAAAAAACAAAAACTATTTCTTTCAAAATTCACAATAAAATATGGCCAAACTCTCACATATTTAGATTAAGAAGCAACAAGTGAGAGAATTCTCCATACACAAAGCAGAAAGCAAACAACCGATACCTGAGTGAGTCTAAGGGAGAGTCTTCAATGGAGGCAAAGTGTGAAGAAGTGATGCAAAGCCTCCATTTAAACAGATGAGAAATTTTATCTTAACCCTAGTTGCTCTAAGTGTACCTTGTGGGCTTATTTAGTCTACTAGGCCCAATAACATTTTCAAGTGGTCCAGCCAATTTTTGAGGGTGAAAAAACTAGGTCCAAAACCTAAGTGATGGAAAATAAAAGGAGAAATTATGCGGATAAACAAACATATACTAATTAATTAACTAATATAACTATAGTTTATATTAATTATTATTAGTGACTTACTTTTAACTATAATTATGTGGCTCACATTTTAGTTTGTTAGTTTTCGGTTAAGCAGTCTATATACAAACACTACTTTCTCTTTCTCTCCATAATCCTTTTCCATTATTTTCTGTTTAAATTACTCAACATAAATTGATTTCAAAATTAGAATATTTCATATTTTTTCCCTCTCAAATCCTGCTTCCAGATTTTTAGGGTAAATCTTATGTTGTTTCATTTTTTTTTTTTTTTTTTTGGCAGTTTCATTTTTATTCTTTTGATTTGTATTTGTATATGATTGCGATTTCTCGTGGATTTTCATTCTTATCGTTAGATACAATTTGTTTAACTTTTGTATAATGTAATTTGTATAATATAATCTGTATAACTTTTTAAAGTTTAGATGTTTGTGTTTGTATAAATTCCAACGAATTTTTGAGTTTTATCATATTTGTATAATTTTTGGAATTCGTATTACTCCAAAAAATAAATTCAATTTTAGATCTAGAGTTGCACTCATATTTGTATAAATTCGTAATTGTATATAGTTATTCTAATTGTATATTTCTATATTTTATTTATACAAAATATATAAGTACAAAAGTCTACCAACAAAATTATACTAATACAAAATATATAAGTACAAATCAATTAACATGATTGTATATTTCTCCCAATACATATCATAATAAATCCAATACTTAATTCAACAAATTGTATACTTATTTGTATATTTTAATACGTATACAAATTTTATAATCTATTGACTTGTCTACCAACAAAAGTATACTTACACAGAGTAGTTTACCAACAAAATTATACATTCAGAGATAACTCGGTTATACAAACATACAAATCACTTCTTCATTACTAGACCAAGTCAAATATAATTGAAAACAGTTATTCGACAAAAAAAATACAATTATCAATGGATTCATAATCAATTGAAAGTAATTTATACAAAAATAAATACAAATCACTGATACTAACCAGTTTATGTAAATAGAGACGAAAAAGCCTAATTATACAATTATTGACATCACTTCTTCAATACTCGCTCAATTCAAATACAATTGAAAATAATAATTCGATCAAACCTCCAATTATCAATGTATTCATAATCAACCGATAATAATTATTAAAAAAAAATACAAATCAAATTGATACTTATTAGTTTATACAAATACGGACGAAGATAGCCAATTATACGTTATAGATATCTCTTATTTTTCACTCGTTCAATTCAAATACAATTGAAAACAAAACTCATCTAAAAGTAATTCGATCCGATTGATTGAGAACAGGAAAAAAGGACAAAATTTATTGTATCATATACCTTTTGAATAATGAACGAAGAAACAATTGATTTTTTAATTACACCCATCGATATCATGAACCCAGAAAGAATTGTGTTGTTGGTATGGAGGAAGTCATATTTGGTATGAAATTCTAATGAGGCGTAAGTCTCGAGACGCGACATGTAAGTTCCATGGATCTACGAAGAGTACATCTCATATATTCAATTTTATAATTTTATTACGAAGAAAATAAGCAAAAGTAAAACTTTCAATGATTTTACAAATAAATTTTAATAAATAACCGATAATAGAGAGAAAAATATTGTAATTACTATTTGAGAAAGGTAACAACTAACAACACAAAAAATGATAATAGCCAAAATGAAATCATCATTCATTTTCACATTTATTAGTCATTCCCACCCTCAAGTAATATTTGCATTGATTATTGTTTATATATTTTAAAGAAGAAGAAGAAGAAGGAGGATAAAAAGTGTAAGAGTAATGACAAAAAATGAATAAAGTTGTCTATGAAATATAGTGCTATGAAAGCTCTATCTTGTCAATTTTCTACACATTATCTAAAAAATTATTTATAGCAATGCATATTCTATGAAAGTTTGTTTATCCTTTTTAGAAAAAATCACTACAACGTGAAAAAATATAATAGCCAAAAATATAAATACCATTACACCAATAATAAAAATTATGATTTTAAAACCAAAAAAATGCTTGAGAAGTACGTTTTTACGCTCACGGCTTACATCCCAAATTCTAGGACTTACGCCCTATAGATTTTACACCTTTAATTTGCACCTTGGAGCGTTTTTTATACGCTCTGCCTCGCGACTCGCCCCGAAAACATTTTTGAAAATACTATCCTAGATACATGTATTTGGTCCGTCCAAATATATGTATCTCGCAACATGTTAAGCAGATACATCTAATTATGTGTGTCTAACTAAGGAATGTAATTGGAACACAGTAACTTAGGAGCAAATCATGCACATAACGACTTTAGAGGATCTGTTGTATCACTAATATAAAAAAATTCAAAATTCTTTTGATTTTTTTCGAGTGTGATTTAGGGGGTGATTAAGTAGGTAGATGTATAACAGCCTAAAGGGTCTATTTTAGGCTAATTTTAAGAAGTGGTGTATCTCACTCCAAATTTAGTACAAAATTATTAAATTATGAGATAATAGGTAATAATTTAAAAGTATAAGTTGAATTAGTAGATATAGTATGGATGCATGTCTAATTAGATAGTCTTTTCTGAATAAAACAATCAAATGGACCAAATTAAAAAGTGCAAAAAACGTGTAATTTTCTATCTTTTACGTGTCCTTTGTATATGTTATGTAAGAATAAATTAACGTCTCACTTAATGGTATGTTAACTAACTTTTTTTCTCTAAAAAGTAAGTATTTTATTCATGCATTATGCAAATCATTAAGGAATATTTTTTATGACAAAATCTAAGTAAGGTCTAGGTGATCTTAGTACCAAGGGTGGTACAAATCTGAGCATTCTTGTATTCACTTTAATTAATACAAATTGGAAATTGGGTTTTCAGTAATATTGCCTTGTGTTGTTCTTATTTCTGTATTTTTGTCTTTCATATTATGTTGCCTAAGAATGCTTAATATCTTACTCTCAATTATTGCTGCTTAAATTCGAGTTGAAGCCAAATTGCCTAAAATTGGCTCAGTCTTGGGAAAATTGAAGTCAGCAAAAGTGTTGGTTGTCGCACAAGGATAAACCTCACATTGATTAGCGTTTGAAAATCACCTTTGTATCAATTTCTACCAAAATAAAATTCATCAGTTTCATTCTTGAGAATGCAATCTTTAATTAGTTGCTCCCACTTATCAATTTTCTTGTTAAATGTAGTGTCATGACCCAAAGTATACTCTAGGTGTAACATGACGTATAAAATTCTGAAAGGCTCTACAAAAGTCACTTAGCATACATCATACAAGATAATAGAAACAAAGATTTCAAAAGAAGCATTCTCAAATAAAAAAGCTTGACAAAGAGGAAGTCTAACATAGTCTCAACAAGCTATCTAATTCATCAGAATAAATGGTTTGGACATAACTCATGCACCACGTATAATATCTGAAAATTGAAATAAAGGAAAGTTATAAAAGTGTTTTGATCCTCGGAACATGAGGACTCACCAATCTTCAAATCAACAAGGGAGGTCAACTAGCCACAAGTATGTGAGGTAGGAGCGTCGTACCCTACATTAGTGAAACAATGTAGGCACAAGTATGCATCAGTACATGAAATGTACTAAGTATGACAGCACTGCATAAACGATATGAAATCATGCTAAAAGGACTTATCATGACATGCAATGACCAAGCTAAAGCATAAGATAAGATGTTTTAAAAACACAAGTCATAATCATGGTCAATGCAAACTTATCATATTAAAACACTTTGTGAGATACTTTGAAAGTAATCTAGTTCATTATTGTGGGATGTTTACATTAACCAACATAGACCATGTGAGCTAAAACAGGGAATCCGATATCTATCCCATACCAAAAGAGATGTCCTACTTGCCAATGTAAGGACCATAAACTTCTAGCTTATGTGGATTCACTAGTTAAAACATCCTACGGGGGGCACGTAGTTAAGGACAAAGAGATTGCTACTAGAGACCCAACCTCTACTAATGAGAGAGCCTCCATCTCAATATCCTCTCGGTGCTAAGTAATAAAATCCCACAGAATAGTCATTAATCATATTTATTTCATCATCCATGGAAAGGCACAATTAAACTACCAATCCAAGCTAAAGTCATTTAAAATAAGTCTTTAAATCTTGATTATGAGAAAACCTTTCACAATCTCATTGATACTTTCATCTAAAAGCATCCTCGAGTCATTTACATCAATTTCATAAAAGCAGACATATGTTTAAAAATTCATAGATCATAGTTCATAAGCTTCATCTTGTGTCCATAGTCAAAATGGTTCATATGAATTCAACTCAAAATCATGTAAATACTTCAATTCATGCATTAGAAGATAGAAAACAACTAATTGAATCATAATTGAGAAGAAACAATGGAAATTGAATAAAACTCTAACTTTGAATTGAGAATTGAACTAGTAGAATTGGAATCTTTTTTGGACACAGTGGAGAAAAGGGTTCCATAGGTGAATACTAACATACCTTAGTGATCAAGGTCCAAAAGCTATGGTGAATTGAAAACCTTGAAGTAAAACCCTAGCTTTTTCTTCCTTTGCTTAAGAGAGAAATTTGAGGGAAGAACTTGGAAGGAATTTGAGATTTAGGAGAATGATTTTAGAATGGGTAGTTTTAGGACTTAAAGTACTTATATAGGACTTAGAATAGGGGTCAAAACGACATAACTTAGGTATTAGACGCATAAGAAATGACAAAAATAGTCCTGACTTAAAAGTTGACAGGCCCCTTCACGTAGTCCTTCACGGTCCGTGAGGATGATCATGAACAAGAGGGGAAATTGGATTTTTTTGTAATCGATCACCACGGCCCTATCTACAGGTCGTTTGCCCTTCCACGGACCGTTCAAGCGTCCGTGAAGGGTCAAGCTTTCCTAAGCCTTAGAGGTGTCTGGTTCACGGCTGGGCTAACAGGTCGTGAACCTCTTCATGGTCCGTGAACCTGTCCGTAAATTTATCTTACATTTTACAAGTCAAACTTACCAAATTCTAAGGTGTTATATGTAGGAAGTGAAAATTTGAATATGATTGGATGCTCAGATATCGAGGAATACCAACAAGTTTATGGATTATCGAAAAATATTATGGCAAGCATACTTATCAAATAGGGGTAATCTCAATTGATCATTTTAAGTAGAATATTAACTTAATTGCTTCCTTATTAATTGAGGCAAGTCCAAAAATTTTCTTCAAGTTTTGACACAAGAACAAAAATAAATTTCTTCTATTAAGACTTAAGTCACATGTGCTTACTTGTATTCATTCACTTTAGTTTCACTTGTATTCATTTGTTCCTCTATATCAACTGTTATTTGCGTGTATCACTTGTATTTATACATTCTAATTTCACTTACACTTATTATCTATTGTATCAATTGTTACGAGTTTGTATCATTTATTTTTTAAGGGTTTAATTTGAGAAAATGATTTTTAAAAGAAAATATTTTGACATTTTATTGTTGAGCAGTGTATTAGTATATCACTTATATTTTATGAGTTACATTTGTATCATCATCAGAAAGTACTCCAATCATCACCATAGATTCAAATCTCAATTCTAGATACAAACTAGAAATACTCCTACAACTTAGCCACAAATTCAAAAATTACTAGAGAGTCTCACGTGTGCACAGATTGGTATGATGACGTCTATCTTTGAAAGGTTGTATGACATTTTAGAAAATTCTATTCTTTGATTATTTATCATGCATTCTTCGCCTGACAAACTCTTAAAATCTCTTTGTTCCATTCTCTTATTTGATGGTGAGGAGATGATTCTCAAATTTACACGTCAATAGTTGAGGCTAACGTCACGCAGTATGGAGCAAGACTTTGTATTGAAAAAGTAGATGTAGGATTCTACGAGAGGAATGGATAAGTTTAGACTGTAACTATGATTTGATGACAGATGCTGGTAAAGTTATGATTTGAATTCTTTTGGCTGGATAATATTCTTCATAACATATGAACAATAGCGTGAAGAACTTCATGATTGTCTTATATTCTATAATTAGTTGTTCAGTAATGGAAGGAGTACATAAATGACAAGATTGGTATAAAAAAAGAGTTAATGATTGAAAATGGTATTTTTAATGAAATATCCAGATAATAAGCATGGTGACTTTAAAGACTACAAAAAAGTACAAATATATCTCTGAAATATAATAAATGGTATGCATATACCTTTCGTTATACCTTACGTACGTATATACCCTTATCGTCAATTTCCATAAGACCTTCCAAAATTAAATTAGGATAAGTAAAACTCCGGTATCAAATTTGGCGTGAAGAAATTAGTATAGAGCGTCAAGGTTTGAAAGTGTGTTGCAAAATTGGGGCTTTAGGGAGGATTTGCGAGCCTTTGTCTTTGTGCAAGCCGCTATAGCGGTTGTCACACCGCTATAACATGATGAATTAATTCCCGCTATAGTGGATAGGCCGATATGGTGATGCCTCTATAGCACAGTTAGTCAGAATTTTGTGCATAAAAGTCTCAAAACCTTTTATTTTCTACAACTTTGTTCTTGAAAAAGAAAGGGCCATTTAAGGTAGCTTTCTTTAGTTTTTTCACCAATCTCTTCGATAAAAGTAAGTTAATTACTTTCCCAACTTGTATTTTGATTCTTAAGCCTTAGAATCTAGGGTGTTACTCTTGGAAAAGGATTTTAACTTAAATTAATGGTGGAAAAATACTTGTTGGGTAGGATGATCAATGGAATGGCCCAGAATTTAAGATTTGGGTATAATTCGGATATTGTAGGGTCATTATTCATTGTTTGTTATATTTTATTATTGTTTTAGACCAAGAACAAGCCACAACATTACAAAATGGGAAGACTCAGGTTCAATAGAGCTTCCAAGACTTGATTCTAGGTAGGTGATGATTGTTGTTTTTCGTTTATCTTATATATGCTTGATAACTGTGTCATTATTAATGTATGTATGATATATGGTTAGAGAAACTGAAAAGACATGATGTGAAATGAAAGATGTTGTCAATCACATGTAATGAATGTGTTACGTGAATGTATATGCATAATTATGATATATTGTGATTGTGATTGTGTTGTGTTGTGTGTTTATGGTTGAGATCAGATGCCACATCGGTACATATTAATATTAGAATGGATACCACGCCGACACACTAACATCTAGAATGGATACCACATTGGTACAATAAAAATGGGTACCACATTGGTACACTAACTTTGGAAATGGGTACCATATCGGTACACGAACAATTTGTATGTGTGATTTCTATGAGAGAACTAGATTGACTTGTTATGTTGTGATGATTCATGTTGTCTATGAATATGAACTCGGGATAAGGATTGGGAATCCATGATATGTTGTCCTTATAATTGTAATTGTGTATTATTTACTTACTGAGTTGTGGTTGTCTATTCATATTTTATAATTTAAACTAGTCGATGATTCTACTAGTATACTGTGGTTGTGTACTGATACTGCACTTGCTCTTTTTTATTGAATACATGGCATATTCAGACGGCTGCTTCGCGACCACAACATCAAGACCTCCGTTATCTGAATCCAAGGGTTAGTCACTTTCTTCGGGCTACAATGGATTCCTCATTACTTTATTAGCCTATTGTTCAAACTCAGACATCCCAGACTTGTTAGATATTTTGATTCTATGACTTTCAGATTTTAGAGAGTTCATTCCGTAATAATTTTATTGAATGATTGAGTTTATGGGAACTCGATCTTTTAATTATTTTCTTAATGTTTCATATCAGGACTTTGCTTCTTAAATGATTTGATGGATTAAGTTTTGATTGGTAGTTGGTTCTCCCATCAGAAGGTTAGTGTGGGTGCCACTCACTGTGGATCAGGGTCATGACATGATTAATGGTGTAGTATATATTGATTAGTTTTAGTAGTGGATTTTCATTTGCAAGTTATTACATATTTCAACTTTGGGTAAATGTGCACATATTTGAAGTTCAGTTACATTTATCAATTTCTTTTTTGTGTAGGAATTAGTTATAAGTTCTTTGATCATCGCTTAATGCTACATTTTCACTTTCATTTACTCACATTGTTGATAATATTTATTATTTTCACAGAAGGAAAAAGTATGAAAGATGCAATGACTGAGTGTAGCTTGTTTGTCACTTGCTCTAAGATGGAGAAAATTAAAGTTAGTGGGAACCTAGCGGAAAGTTCATGTCCATTATGTTTGATCTTGTTAAGGAATTGTTTGAAGTTTATATTTGTACAAGTTGTAATAGACTTACGGACTGTAGAATTGAGATACTTTATTTCTTTTGTAATTAACTATCAAATTTATATACAAATTGATTATTTTGAATTTTTGTTAGATATATTTATGTGAATGGTAGAATGCATTTGAATTAAGTGTTGGTATTTGGTTCTTATTTCTGATGATCGAATCCTTCAACAATGGGATTAACAAATAACTAAATAGAAATTATCAAAGAGAAATTGACAAGTAGCGAAGGAAAATCCATCGCTAAAAGGAAATTTAACGATAAAATTTTTTGTCGTCACTGAAGAATCTTTAACGACCGAATTTATAATCCGGTCGTCAAATTTTTAACGACAAAACTTTTAGCAATCGATGACAATTAAAAAAATTTAGTCGTTATAGACTTTCAATGACGAGATATTCTCTCATTTTAAAGATAACTTTTCTTGTAGTAACATTATGTTCGGTAGTTCTAACTCGTCTTTGTGTGAAAATTTTATAAATATTATAAAAGAATAATTTGAGATCAGTCTCATGGGAGAACTCACATTTTTTCTTCGAACAACAAATCAAGCAGTCGACTAGTGGTACCTTTATCCGTCAGAGTAAATATATAAAGGAGCTTATAAATAAATTTGGTATAAAAAAAATAAGGCCTTTGAAACTCTTATGAGTCTATCGACTTGTCTTGAAACTGATGCACTAAGAAATGATGTGGATGATAAAAAAAACTATCATGATATAATTAAATATTTACTGTAGCACCTCAAAAATTGGTAAGTTGAATTGGAAAGAAAAAGTTACATGTAGGCTACTAATGCAGATTCCACGAGCCTATCTACAGGTTGTACAATGTCCTATGAACCATAGAAGACAGTTGTAGAAGTGGTCCGAAAAGTTGGTAAATTTTGAGTTTCTGAACTTTTCCTACGAACTAACAGGATGGTCTATAGAAGATTATACGACCCATAGAAAGTGGTCCGTAGAAGAGGCTCCAAACTTGGTGGATTATTTTGGAAAATGGGTTCCTACGGCCCGTATAAAGTTCTACGGACCGAAAAAATGAATCGTGGAAGTTGATAATTTTAGTATCTCGTTCTACAGATGACCAGTACGACCCATAAAAATTCCTACGGACCCGTAGGTTAGTCCGTAGGGTCTTTCCTATAGTTTTTAATTAAGAGTATTTTGGTCATTTTCTACCCTTTTTAACCCTTAAACTATGTTATTTTGATCCTATAACTTAGTCCTATAACTGATTTTACCCTTTAAAATCTACTCTTTCCATCTCATTCACTCAAAACCCCAAAATCCCTCAAGTTCATCTTCTCAAATTCTCTCCCAATGATCTTAAGAAATTTCTAAGGTTTTATCAAGCTTTCAAGTCTCCTCTTTCAAGCTAAAGGTTAGAGTTCTTAGAATGTATGATGAACTTCATCAATGGATTCTTTCATCCATTGAGTCCCAAGATTTCCCCATTTTTCATCAATGATTTCAACCCCAATTTCTAGGGCTTTGCATGTTTCTTCACGGATTCAATTGTTTATGATTAATTTCATTCTATTTGATCTTATTAAGCATGATTCGATTTGAATTTCATGTTTTCAATGAATTGCCTATGAACCCATGACCTAAACCTATTTTATGATTATGAACTATGTTTGGAGATTATGCATGCATCATGAAATTAAGGAATTTATGAAGTAAGGATGCTTTAGATGAAGTATCAATATGTTTTTATGAAAAATTTGCTTCTAAATTGAAGTATTTTCAAGATGAAAGATGATCATGATTTTGATGTTTTAGATAAGTGTCCTTATGAATATGTTTTGAAATCATGATTTTGAAAGTAGTTATTGTATGTTATAAAGTTATGATTGGATTGGTATACTAGATTCTTACCTTTTTCAAGTATTATGATATGATATGATTATGCTAATATTCTATTGGGGGTTTACTTAACACCTAGAGGACTTTGAGATAGAGGCTCATCCATTAGTAGAGGTCATGTCTTTAGCAATAATCTTCTTATCCCTTAATTTTGTGCCCTTGTAGGACTAAGTCTTAACTGACTCTAGCTAGTGGATCTACCTAAGCTCATGAAAATGATTCTTATCATGGCAAGTAGGACAATCACTTTTCAGTGTAGGAAAGACACCAAATTTCATATTATAGCTTACATGGTCTATTTCGGTTATTGGTAACCCCTTCCACAAATAATTATGTTTTTTCTCAAAGGCTTATGTTTCAACTTATGCAAATGTATCTATGAAAATTTGCATTGACCTTGTCTTATGACTTATGATTTTAGCCTATCATGTTTGATATCTTGTACTTGGTCATGCATTTATATGTTTTCCATAATTATCATGTTTATGTCTGTCTTTATGCATTTTTCTCATACTCGATACATTTCATGTATTGACGTATATCATCTCTTGTGTTTATATTATATTATAATATAGGATCAGATGTTCTTCTACACACTCGAGGCTAGTGTATTGATTCAAATGAGTTGCTTTGGTGAGTCCTCATGATTCGAGGGCAAGACCACATATGATATCTTTTATTTCAGTCTTTTCAATTTCAAACTTACTTCATAAGCTAGGGTCTTGTCCTAGTCACGTACGATGATATTAGAGGCTTATTGTCAGACATATTATATTTTCTGGTTATGAGTTGTACTCTTGTTGGTATTAAAGTGTTGATGTGAGACTTATATTCTTGTTTTACTTTATTCTTAGTATATGTTTATGTCAAGTGGCTTGTTTAGGATTTCTTGGGATTCTATTCGCCATGTCACGTCTAGAAGTAGCTTGGGTCATGACATTTACTTTACTTGACTGCAAGTTAACCAGACATTATGTACAACATATACAAATGTGCAAGATCCAATCCACATCAAAGAAATCTCATCTCATTGTAGTCAAATTAATCATTTTGATCTCATTAACTCATTTGAATTGATACTTTAGTACCCTCACTCATCAAATTTTGATTTAATTATTTACTCATATGTTTATATTATAGGTGAAAAAAATGATCAAAATCTAGGACAGTTATTGGTTTTCTAGCACAATAAAGAGCAAACTTTTGTAGCTTTATCTACTACAAAATTTAAATATCTAGCAGTTGTAAGTTATGGTATTCAATTGTTATGGATGATGCTGTAACACCCCGGATTCGAGAAGGGCAAAAATAGCAAGTTTTCCAAGCTTTTGGTGCCATCCGACGGAGGCCAACCACAACACGTGGACTGAGCCACGGACTGTGGGTCTGGTCCGTGGATTGGCCACCCAGCAAAGTCCAGAGGGCCTCGAACCACAGCCGGACCAACGGACCGTCGTTGGATCCACGGTCCGTAGATCATAACCCCCAAATCCAACTTCTGATGTTGGACAACGGATCGATACAATGGGCCGTCGGTCAGACCACGGTCCGTTGATCGTGGTTTGTGGGTTGACAAGTCAGCAGTTATTTTAAGGGTAGTTGGGTCTTTTCTTAATTAGTCTAGCCTAATACTATATCGTTTTACCCTTCACTAAGACCCCTATATAAGTATTTAACCCCCAAATTTCCCCAATTGAAATCATTCTCTCAAATTTCTAAAAGAAGAACAAGTCTCCTCTCTAAAATATTTCTCTCTCTAGAAAACTTGAAGAAAAAGGATTCAACCGTGGGTTTCAAGTCAAGTCTCCATTCCTCCGTTGAAGATAAGCAATTGGCTTTGAGGTATGATAGATTTCATCCATGGATTCCTTCCATTCACGAAGTTTCCAAATTCTCCTATTTTCAAAGTTAGAAATCTCCAATTGAGTTAGGGTTTTCTTCAATTGCCACGGGTTCTCTTGATTATTGATTTAAATAATTGAATTATGGTCTCTTATGCATGAATTGATGAAATAATATGATTTTATGATGATTCCATTATGAACCCATGAAATCTCCATATTTTCCAAGTTATGATCATATGACGCGGGATTTTAATTATGGAAGAAGAGTTTTATGAAATCAAGCATGTATTGATAGAATTACATGAATTTATGATGAAATCCATATCTAACCCATGTTTGATGATTGAAAGTGGGTTTTGAACCTTGAAAGGTGAATTATGAAATTATGCATGTTCTTATGAAATCTATGTAAATGTTTTAAGGATGCTTTGAGGATAAAGTATCAATGATGAAGTTGTTGTTGTGTTGTTGAAATGATTTTTCTCATATACACATGAAAGCATGATTGTGAAAGGTTTTCTCACATAGTAAGGATTCTAAGGTTGAAAGGTTTCTCACCTAATTGAATCAAAGATAAAGAGTCATCCTAATGAAACCTAGCTTGGATTGGTTATTAAATGATACCTTTCCATGGATGACTTATGACATAGCTTGTATTGACAAGATGACGTGCCCTTTCATGGTTAACAAGAACAAGTAAGAAATGATTATTTAGTGGGATTTATGCTTAGCACCGAGAGGATATTGAGATGGAGGCTCTCCCGTTAGTAGAGGTCGGATTTCTAGTAGCAATCTCCTTATCCCTTACCTATGTGCCCCCATAGGATGATTGTCTAGATTGACATTAGCTAGTGGATCCACTTAAGCTAGAAGTTCATGGTCCTTATCTTGGAAAGTAGGACAACCCTTTTTGGTGTGGGAGACACCGGTGATCATGTTGTAGCTCACATAGTCTCTATGTCGGTTAAGGCTACTTCCCACAATAATAATGAACTAAGGTTACTTGAAGAAGTATCTCATATGTGTTCAAAGGTTTTAAAGATGTTAGCTTGCATTGACCATGTTTTATGACTTATGTTTTATAATCCTTCTTATATCATGTTTTAGTTTGGTCAATTGCATGTCATGAAATGTCATATTTTAGCATAATTTAAATTTTTCATGCATGGCTATCATACTTGGTACATTGTTTTGTACTAACGCATACTCTTGCCTACATTTCTACAAATGTCGGGTCCGACAGTTAGGGTCCTCAGTATTGTGGCTAGAGGTTGATTGCGAGATTTTCGAGCTTTGGTGAGTCCTCATGCTTCGAGGACGGATTCTCATTGTTTTTAATTTCTGTCTTACTTTCAGTTTTGGGCATGATGTATGGGCTAGATCTAATTTCATTCTATTGTACTAGATGCTAATGAGACGAGTGTTTTAAACTTCCGCTTTACTTTATAAAATTTTTGGACTTAAAAATGTTGTCTTTACCTCTTTTGTTCTATTTCTTATGTTATGAATACTAAGTGGCTTATATGGGGCCTCTCGGGGTTCTATACCCCATGTTACATCTAGGGTGTACCCATGGGTCGTGACAAACTTAGTAATTAGAGCACAAGGTTTAGAATGGTCCTAGGATGTCTCATAAGCCACGTCGAGTAAAGTCTTGTTCATGAGTGTGAAGTGCGCCACATTTATAAATGAGAGGCTACAAGATGTTTAGGAAACTCCATTTTTTTCATTACTCTAAAGTCGTGCGATAGAGTTTAACTCTATAATGTCTCTCTCTTAATCCTTATCCGATGCTCTACAGGATATGGCTACTCGAAGAGCTTGTGCTAGAAGGAATGTGCGGGATAATTCGGAACAAGAAGCTCCTCCCTAAGCTTCTCAAGCTCCGGTCGATCATTTGGCCGAGCAAGTGACTAATGTGGAGTTTAGGGCTGTTTTTTAAGTATTGGCTCAAGCCGTGACGGCCCAAGCCAATAGGGAGGTTGCGGTTCCCATGAACCCAAATGTAGGTACGACGACATCTAGAGTGAGAGACTTCACTAGGATGAATCCTCCAGATTTTCATGGTTCTAAGGTTGGGGAAGATACTCAAGAGTTCATTGATGAGGTTTACAAGGTGTTGATGATCATGGGAGTGACACTAGTGGAAAAGGCGGAGTTGGCCGCTTATCAACTTAAGGGTGTGGCTCAAATATGGTACAACCAATGGAAATAAGGGAGATCGGAAGATGCAGGTCCTCTTAATTGGGAGAAGTTTAAGGTTGCTTTCTTTTATAGGTTATTTCCCCTTGAGATTAGGGAAGCAAAGGTGCTTGAGTTCATCAACCTTCGTCAAGGAGGTAGGAGTGTGAGGGAATATGTTTTGAAGTTCACACAATTGTCTAAATATGCCCCTACAATTGTTTCCGATCCTAGGGCAATGATGAGTAAGTTCGTTTTGATTGTGTCTGAAATGGTGGTTAAAGAATGACATACTGCCATGCTCATTAATGACATGGACATCTCTCGTCTCATGGTTCATGCTCAACAGATCGAAGAAGAGAAACTTAAGGAAAAGTCTAGGGAGACAAAGAGGGCTAAAATCGGTGATGGTAATTTCTCTCATGCAAGGTTCGATGGAGATAGTCATTCTAGATTTCAACTAAGGTTATCCGGTCAAGGTTCCTCCAATGCTCCTTCTAAGTTCAACAAAGATAGGGTATCTAACCCTAAGCCCCAATGAGGGAATGGTAGTGGATCTTCGTTGCCTATGTCTACTTGTGCTAGGTGTGGAAATCAACACGAGGGTAAGTGCCTAGCCAACATAGATGGTTGCTTTGGCTGTGGTAAAAGTGTTCATAAGATGAGGGATTGCCCGATGCTCACAACTAAAGGAAGAGAGGGTAAACAAGCTCCTCCTAGTAGTTCGGGTTCCAATGCTCCCAAGAAAACCGATTCTATGCATTTCAGACTCGTGGTTAACAAGAGGGTTCTCCTGCTGTGGTTACCGGTATGTTGAAAGTCTTTCAACTTGATGTTTATGCTTTACTTGATCCCGGTGCTACCTTTTCTTTTGTGACGCCATATGTGGCTATTAGGTTTGATGTTCTTCCGGATGTGTTGTTATATCCTTTTTCTGTCTGTACTCCTGTTGGTGATTCTATTGTGGCTAAGAGGGTCTATAGAAAGTGTCCCGTCTCCTTGTCCCATAGAGTTACTCTTGTTGACTTGGTAGAGCTTGATATGTTAATTTTGATGTTATCCTTGGTATGGATTGGTTGCACTCATGCTATGCTTCAATTGATTGTAGAACTCGTGTAGTCAAGTTTCAGTTCCTAAATGAGCCTATCCTAGAGTAGAAAGGGGGAAATTCTATGCCCAAGGATTAGTTTGTCTCTTGTCTTAAAGCTAGAAAGATAATTTCTAAGGGTTGCATTTACCATTTAGTTAGGGTGCAGGATGTGAATTCTGAAACCCCTACTCTTGAGTCGTTCCCCATTGTTAATGAGTTTCTGGAAGTGTTCCTAGATGATTTGCCTGGTATTCCTCCCGAAAGGGAAACAGACTTCGGTAATGACCTTCTCCCCGATACGCAACCTATTTCTATTCCTCCTTACCGTATGGCTTCGTCAGAACTAAATGAGTTAAAAGAGCAACCGACAGATTTGTTGGATAAGGGTTTCATCCGACCGAGTATCTCTCTATGGGGTGCTCCAGTTTTATTTGTTAGAAAGAAAGATGGCTCTCTTCGTATGTGTATTGACTATCGCCAGTTGAACAAGGTGACCATTAAGAATAAATATCCTCTTCCAAGGATAGATGATTTATTTGACCAACTTCAAGGAGCAAGTTATTTCTCTAAGATTGACCTTCAGTCGGGTTATCACCAATTGAGGGTGAGAGAAGATGATATTCCAAAGATGGCTTTTCGAACTCGGTATGGTCATTATGAGTTTTTGGTAATGTTGTTTGGGTTGACTAATGCTCCGGCGGTGTTTATGGATTTGATGAATAGAGTGTTTAGACAATACCTTGACATGTTTGTGATTGTGTTCATTGATGATATATTGATTCATTCGAGAAGTGAGAATGAGCATATTGATCATTTGAGGATCGTGTTGCAAATTCTTAAGGACCAACAAATCTTTGCAAAGTTTAGTAAATGCGAGTTTTGGCTAAGGTCCGGAGCTTTTCTTGGTCACATTCTTTCAAGTAAGGGTATTGAGGTAGATCCTAAGAAGACAGATGCGGTCAAGAGTTGGCCCAGACCTTTATCCCCTTCGGATATTAGAAGTTTTTTGGGTTTAGCCGGTTACTACAGAAGGTTTATTGAGAGGTTTTCTTCGATTGCCTCTCCTTTGACGGCTTTGACTCAAAAGAAGGCTAAGTTCATATAGTCCGAAGTGTGTGAGAAGAGTTTCTAAGAGTTGAAGGATAGACTTACTTTCGCTCTGGTGTTGACTTTACCGGAAGGGACTAATGGTTTTGTTGTTTATTATGATGCCTCGAGAATTGGGCTAGGGTGTGTGCTTATGCAAAAGGGAAAATTTATTGTCTATGCCTAAAGGCAACTTAAGATTCATTAGAAGAATTATCCTACCCATGACCTTGAACTAGCGACGGTTGTTTTTGCCTTAAAGATTTAGAGGCATTATCTCTATGGTGGGCATGTAGATGTGTTTACCGACCACAAGAGTTTGCAATATGTGTTTAATCAGAAGGATCTAAATCTTCTCCAAAGAAGGTGGCTTGAGTTATTGAAGGATTATGATATGAGAGTTCTCTATCACTCCGGTAAAGCAAATGTGGTGGCGGATGCTCTTAGTCGGTTATCTATGGGTAGTGTTGCTTATATTGAGGAAGATAAGAAGGAGTTGGTCTGAGATGTTCATAGATTGGCCCGATTGGGTGTTCAGTTAGTGGACTCTACCAAGGGTGGTGTTATGGTTCAGAATCGTCTTTTGTGGCGGATGTGAAAGCCAAGCAAGGTCTTGATACAATTTTGGTTGAATTGAAAGAAGCGGTGCTTAAGAAATCCGTTGAGGCTTTCTACCAAGGGGGAGATGGTGTACTTAGATATCAAGGTCGTTTGTGTGTTCCTAATGTCGGTGATTTGATGGAACAAATCTTGTCAGAAGCCCATAGTTCTCGATATTCCATTCATCCGGGAGCCACCATGATGCATCATGATTTATGGGAGGTCTATTGGTGGAATAAGATGAAGAAGGATATTACAGAATTTGTGACTAAGTGTCCTAATTGCCAACATGTGAAAGTTGAGCATCAGAAATCGAGAGGTTTATCCCAAGACATTAGCATTCCTACTTGGAAATGGAAAGATGTGAATATGGACTTTATTGTTGGTTTGTCGCGCACCCGAAGACAATATGACTCGATTTGGGTTATAGTAGATCGGATGATGAAATTGGCTCATTTTATTCCCGTCAAGGTTTCCTATTCGGCGGAGGATTATGCTAAGTTGTACTTGAGAGAAATGGTAAAGTTGCATAGAGTGCCTTTGTCCATTATTTCCGATCGTGGTACCCAATTCACTTTTCTATTTTGGAAGTCTTTCCAAAAGGGTCTTGGTACTCGTGTGAAGCTTAGTACAACCTTTCATCCCCAAACTGATGGACAAGCGGAACGTACTATCCAAACTTTGGAAGACATGTTGAGAGTTTGTGTGATTGATTTTAAGGGTAATTGGGATGACCATTTGCCATTGATTGAGTTCGCTTATAACAATAGCTATCACTCGAGTATTGATATGGCTCCATTCGAGGCATTGTATGGTAGGAGGTGTAGATCTCCTATAGAATGGTTTGAGGTGGGTGAGGTGGCCCTAATAGGTCCCGAGTTGGTACATGAGGCCATAGAAAAGGTTCGACTTATTAGAGAAAAGTTGAAAACGGCTCAAAGTCGGCAAAAGTCATATGTCGATGTAAGAAGACGAGATCTTGAGTTTGATGTTCATAATTAGGTTTAATTGAAAATTTCACCCATGAAGGGTGTAATGAGGTTTGGGAAGAAAGGGAAGCTTAGTCCCCGATACGTAGGCCCATATCAGATTTTGAGACGTGTTGGTAAGGTTGCTTAGGAACTAGATTTGCCTAATAAGTTGGCATTGGTGCATCCAGTTTTTCATGTCTCTATGTTGAAGAAATGTGTTGGTGATCCGACATCCATAGTTCCATAGAAGGTTTGCGAGTTAAGGAGAATCTTTCTTATGAAGAAGTTCTGGTTGAGATTTTAGACCGACAAGTCAAGAAGTTGAGAAACAAAGAAGTTGCTTCCGTGAAAGTGTTGTGGAGGAATCAGTTAGTTGAGGGTGCTACTTAGGAGGCAGAGGCCGATATGATGTCCCGATATCCTCATCTCTTTCCTTCTACCCCTACTCTAGCTTGAGGTAATGAGTTCCTCATGGTTCACTCTTTGTTTTGGTGTCATGTGTCTTAGATAAACCCATGATTTCTTCAATTATGTATGTTCATGAAAACGTTTAAGTTTTGAGAAAATGATTTTATTTGATTGATAGCTACATGTTTATGTGCATTGAGTATGAGTTGCATATGGACTTCATGATGTGATATTTATTGAAGTGTTGATCTTGGAGTTGATGTTTCCTCCTCAGATATAAGTGTTGCATGCATGTTGGGCTGCTAGGTTTAGTTCTTATCTTCCTTATGATATTTTAATTATGTCCTAGCTTGGAGTCGATATTTCCTCCTTGGTTATATGCATTTAGATGAAGTTGCATTGATGATTGTGTTGTTAGTTTCTCTCCTACTCTTTTCGTACTAGCTTGAATCTCATTCGAGGACGAATGATCCCAAGGGAGAGATATTGTAACACCCCGAATTTAAGAAGGGTAAAAATAGCAAGTTTCCCAAGCTTTTGGTGCTATCGGACGGAGGCCAACCACGACACGTGGATTGAGCCACAAACTGTGGGTCTGGTCCGTGGATTGACCACCCAGCAAGGTCTAGAGGGCCTCAAAGCACGACCAGGCCAACGGACCGTCGTTGAGTCCACGGTCCGTGGATCATGACCCCCAAATCCACCTTCTGATGTTGGCCGACGGACCGACAGGACGGGCCGTCGGTCAGAACACGGTCCGTCGATCGAGGTTCATGGATTGGCAAGTCGGTAGTTATTTAAGGATAGTTGGGTATTTTCCTAATTAGTCTAGCCTAATACTATGTCGTTTTACCCTTCACTAAGACCCCTATATAAGTATTTAACCCCCAAATTTCCCCAATTGAAATCATTCTCTCAAATTTCTAAAAGAAGAACAAGTCTCCTCTCTAAAATATTTCTCTCTCTAGAAAACTTGAAGAAAAAGGATTCAACCGTGGGTTTCAAGTCAAATCTCCATTCCTCCGTTGAAGATAAGCAATTGGCTTTGAGGTATGATAGATTTCATCCATGGATTCCTTCCATTCACGAAGTTTCCAAATTCTCCTATTTTCAAAGTTAGAAATCTCCAATTGAGTTAGGGTTTTCTTCAATTGCCATGGGTTCTCTTGATTATTGATTTAAATGATTGAATTATGGTCTCTTATGCATGAATTGATGAAATACTATGATTTTATGATGATTCCCTTATGAACCCATGAAATCCCTATGTTTTCCAAGTTATGATCATATGATGTGGGGTTTTGATTATGAAAGAAGAGTTTTATAAAATCAAGCATGTATTGATAGAATTACATAAATTTATGATGAAATCCATATCTAACCCATGTTTGATTATTGAAAGTGGTTTTTGAACCTTGAAAGGTGAATTATGAAATTATGCATGTTCTTATGAAATCTATGTAAATGTTTTAAGGATGCTTTGAGGGTAAAGTATCAATGATGATGTTGTTGTTGTGTTGTTGAAATGATTTTTCTCATATACACATGAAAGCATGATTGTGAAAGGTTTTCTCACATAGTAAGGATTCTAAGGTTGAAAGGTTTCTCACCTAATTGAATCAAAGATAAAGAGTTATCCTAATGAAACCTAGCTTGGATTGGTTATTAAATGATACCTTTCCATGGATGACTTATGACTTAGCTTGGATTGTCAAGATAACGTGCCCTTCCATGGATAACAAGAACAAGTAAGAAATGACTATTTCGAGGGATTTATGCTTAACACTGAGAGGATATTGAGATGGAGGCTCTCCCGTTAGTAGATGCCGGTTTTCTAGTAGCAATCTCCTTATCCCTTACCTATGTGCCCCCATAGGATGATTGTCTAGATAGACATTAGCTAGTGAATCTACTTAAGCTAGAAGTTCATAGTGCTTACCTTGGCAAGTAGGACAACCCTTTTCGGTATGTGAGACACCGGGGGATCATGTAATAGCTCACATGGTCTCTATGTCGGTTACGACTACTTCCCACAATAATAGTGAACTAAGGTTACTTGAAGAAGTATCTCATATGTGTTCAAAGGTTTTAAAGATGTTAGCTTGCATTGATCATGTTTTATGACTTATGTTTTCTAATCCTTCTTATATCATGTTTCAGCTTGGTCAATTGCATGTCATGAAATGTCCTATTTTAACATGATTTAAATATTTTATGCATGACTATCATACTTGGTACATTGTGTTGTACTGACGCATACTCTTGCCTATTTCCCCAAATGTAGGGTCCGATAGTCAAGGTCCTCAGTTTTGTGGCTAGTGATTGATTGCGAGATTTCCGAGATTTGGTGAGTCCTCATGCTTCGAGGACAGATTCTCATTGTTTTCAATATCTGTCTTACTTTCAGTTTTGGACATGATGATGGGCTAGACCCATTTTCATTCTATTGTACTAGATGGCTAATGAGACGAGTGTTTTAAACTTCCGCTTTACTTTATAAAATTTTTGGACTTAAAAATGTTGTCTTTACCTCTTTTGTTCTATTTCTTATGTTATGAATGCTAAGTGGCTTGTATGGGGCCTCTCGGGGTTCTATACTCCATGTTACATCTAGGGTGTACCCCTGGGTCGTGACAGATGCAAAGTACGATTTATCTTATGAAGTTGTTTCTATTATTTGTGATAAAACTAGTGCCATTAGTTTATCTAAATATATTATACATCATTCTAGAGGAAATCTTATAGATATCAAGCATCATTTTATTAGAGATCAAATTAAAAAATAAATATTTTGTACTTGAATCCGTAGATTCTAAAAATCAAATAGTTGATATTTTTACTAAATTTTTATTAGAAAAAAGATTTTGTTTCCTTAGAAACAGTCTTAATCTTATCACGTTTAAATCAAATTAATTTTGCGTATTTATTCTTTTTTTTTTTTTAATTATATTGTCTTTCTTCTTTAAATTCTTGTAATACTTGTATCTGACCCTTTAATTAAGACTCTCTTCTATTGTTTACTTTTTTGCATGACTTTTTATCTCCTATTTTTTCAATCATTCCCTCTACCTTTTCTCCTTCTTTTTTTCGTTCATAAAACTCTTTCATAAATCCTTCATCCTTCTTCTTATTTATTTCCTCTTCTCTTTCTCCGTATTCTTCCATCTTTTCATCATGACTAGAAAAAACTTTATGGAGTCTCTAAAAAAATGTTGGTGATTGTTCCTCCGATATTCTCGATCGTAACATTCTTTCTCTCTCCTTTAATTCTTTAAAGGACATATCCGACATTACCTCATCTTTTTTAAGAAAGAGACCCCTCTCTATGAAGAAGTTGTGCTCTGATGTATCCAGATCTCTCTCTCCAAAAGACATGCGGAGATTCTGGAGTGTCGAGCAAAAGAAGAGGTATGGAACCTATAAAAATCGGTCTGTTGTTCCTGGTCGAGTTACCAATCTAGGTCAGCTGAAAGACTCTCACTTTTCTGTAAGTAATTTTCTCAAGACTCAAAAGTTGTTTCTATTTTTTAGCCTCTGTGGAGTTAAATTTTATGAGAAACTTGTTTGTTTTATGTTAATTTCTGTATCTCTAAAGATAATAGTGAGATGAAAATTTTGAATATGAAAGTTGATTTATTGCGAATGAATGTCTATTTGAGGATGAGTTTGATATTAAAATTTCTGATGTTGTCCCTTATATGAATGATATCTAGCATGAGGATTTTGAAGTATTCCTAGAATTCATCAAAACAACTGTTGCAAAACCAAGATTCGATCTCTAGATTTTGGCCCTCTATTTTTTTCTGTGAGAATTGTATTTTGGCTCACATTATAGCTACCACTTTGGTTTCCTGAAAGGGTTCTCTAAGCAGCATTTTGATTCAAAATATATTTATTCTCTACTGCCTTTTTAAGAAGTATAAGATAACTTGAACTATCTGATTTAAGGAATACATGACGGAAAGTATCGAGGATTTGAATGTGTCTATAACATTGCCCTATGATCTCTTCATTTTTTAGATTCTAGTGAACTCATTGGTCGATCTTTCTAGGTCAAACCTGTTGAAGTCTCTGCAATGTATGATATTCACATTTCTAAATATGTCTTTGTCGGTAAAAAATAGCACAAGAAGGTCTGAGTGATAGCAAAGATCGAATCCATCAAGGTAACCTAGATTTCTACTCACCCAGCTACTCAGTTACTCAAGAACACAAAGGACATTAAGGTCTGATTGCTTGCTGCGGAAAATGAAATGGAGGTGTTATAAGAAACTATAAATAAGATTCTTCACATGCATAAGGACACCAACATAGACATGGGAAAACTTTGGATTGCCATGAATGAGTTGAAACAAGAAGGGGTCTCCACCGTGAACAAGCTGATTAAACAAGTGGACTCCCTCAAGACAATTTCTATCTAAACTTTCTATTTTGACTTCTCAATTAATGTGAAGCGTTCCTATAAGCACGCCGCCCACCTGTTGAGCGAGCAAATCGAAGTTATTTTCTGAGCAAAATACAGAGTAGAATCACGTAAGGCACACGGTTAGTGTGCTTCCTGCTCGCGAGGAAAGAAAGAAAAACTTTGCCATATTCTCAAGAATTAACATCATATTTATGATTATCTTTTATATGCATTTATATATATAACATTATAGATAAAAGTCTTGAAATTATATTATGTACATTTGAACATAGTTGAAAGAATGAGAAAATTCTCAAAAGGTTGTCTCTCTCTATTTTTATTGCACTCATATTGTAATATTGATACTAGTCTGATTTTAGGACAAAAACAGCAAAATAGTTAACTCCAATTCCCCAAGCAGCCGGGAAAGCCTCTGAAACCCTTTCCCCTTGCAAGCAAAATTCTCTGCGATCTCCTGCAACTCCCCTTGCCCCTTCACGTTCTTCTTTCTTCCTTCCCCTCGGTGAATTCATAACTTTAACCCAAATTCAACACCATTTTTTCTTGTTTTTATTGAATTCGTTGTTTGTAATTTGGAATTTCTCTCGGTTTTCCTTTTTCTGTGTTTTTCAATTCAAATATGTGACATCTATCTATGCATGCATAGATGATTCACTGCGGTTGTCAATTTCCAGAAAAGCTCGGCAAATATCTACTTCAATGGGGGCCTTAACATGTAGCAGCCGAAAACGTGGTGATAATTTTTTCACCTCGAATTACAAAACCCCACTTTCAGTTTCCTCTAACGTTGACCACATATCCAAAAAACCTAGGCTTTCTCCATCTATGAACCAAATCCAAGATCACCCTTTTCCCAGAAAATCAATTGCTGCAAGAATTTTCAAATACCCATCTAATATAACTCCCATAAAAAGAGAAATTCATGCTCCTTGTAGACGATTAAGAAGTGGGTCCAACTTAAAGTCTAACAAAATGGGGAATTTTCTAACTCAACAGTATGATAGAGCTAAAAGAAGTGCATTTGAAACGCTGAGGTACGTGAAAAAAGATAAAGAAGTGATAAACATTGATGATGATGAAATTTGTGAAGAGGGTGTGTCTGAGGATTCAAGTGTTAAGGAATTGGGAACTGGGGTTGATGCAAAAACGGGTCTTGCTAGTGGGTCGGGTCAGGGATGGAAGGAGAGTAATGGGGTTGTTGAAATCATGGATAATCCTGATGGTGTTAAGGATGTGGATAGGAACTTTCAGGTTTTGAGTTCTTCAGTTGTAACAGTGTCGGATGGTGTGAATTTGAAGGTGGAGAATGCAGAAAAGATGCTGGATACATTATCTTTGAGGAACAAGTTTGATTCTGCGTCTTCATCTTCAGTTCCTCCATATAAGAAATTGCTGGGTTCAGCTGAGAAAAGAAATGATCATTTAAAGGGACTGCAGTTTCGTATAGAGTATACTGAGAAGCGTCGTGAGACACAACATTTGTTAAGGCCTCAGAAGAAAGAAGAATATGTTAAGGAGGTAATAATATTGCTGGAGCCTTTATTATAGTAATGTCTTTTGCATGCATTTATAGGCCTCGTTTGATTTGCAATTATATGAAAAAAAATTTAAGCCGGGTATAAATCATTAGCTTATGTGTTATTGTGTGGTTTATTAACTTGTAGGATGTGATTACAGAACCCTTTATGCTCCTTGTTGAGGAGGAAGAGGCTGAAGTTTCTCGTGCTTTATCTAATTCTAGCAGGTATAACTTATTTAAACTTCAATTGTTTTCAGACTAATCCAATTATCAATTTTGCACTTTCTTTGTATGTTTTTCACGGACTTATATTTGCAGGAGGAAGGTTTTGGCAAAACATGAAAACTCCAATATTGATATTACTGGAGAGATATTGCAGTGTTTGAGTCCTGGGGCATGGTTGAACGATGAGGTAATACTTTATGTCCGTTACTGAGCTGTAGTGGTTATAGAAAATTCTGGAATGGTGTAAGGGAATGAGGAGGTTTTCTTCTTTTGCAGGTCATTAATGTGTATCTTGAGTTACTAAAAGAGAGAGAAAGAAGGGAGCCCAAAAAGTTCTTGAAATGTCATTTCTTTAACACATTCTTTTACAAGAAGGTCAGTTCTATGCCTTCAAAATCAAATTTGAGTTTCAAAGTTATTCAGTTGCTTGCTAGGTTGCGGTATATGCTGTGTATTCAAGGATAAAGTATATCAGCCATTCTAGGTTTATATCACTTAACTTCTGCATGAATTTTCATGACGAGGAGTGATTTTATTTCCTTCATCTTTTTCTTTTTCCTTCTCATTTCACATTTCTTTGAATTGGAGTTTGTTTGTCCAAGTTGTTATAAGCATCAGACTAGCTAGCCCGACCATCACAGTTATAAAAATAAATAAATAAATTGAGTATGAATTTACACAGCACACACACTCATAAAGTTACTCACCATGTTTCCCCAGTCTGCCCGTTACTTTATACTCAAAAAAGAAAAAAAGCACTTTTATCGCAGATACCCGATAGATTGGCATGCTTGCTCATTAATCTTTTCCAGCCTTTATGACGAAATTTTTTTCTTTTATTTGATGAAGTAAAAATCTTCATAGTAGCCATCAAGGAGATGCTAAAGAGTACTACATTTGAGATTATAAAAAATATTGAGTTGGGACTCCTAAATATAGGTGGCTATCCTAAGACCAGAGAGCTAACAAAATGCAAAAAATGTCAGGGGATATATTGTTCCATCTGCATAAATTCAAAAGACTTCTAGCTTTAGACTGGTCTGGAGTTGATAAACCATCAAAGCATCTTCTGTTCCTTTCTGCCTTAAATTCTAGCAAATGCAAGGTGGAATCATCCTCCATATGCTTCTGATGCATTCCAGCTTTCCAGCTACTCCAACATTCAAAAGCCTCTTTGGTGGACTGTGGCATGACCCAACTGAGTCCAAAAATGGAGAGAAGCATACTCCACATATCAGTTGAAACTGTCCCTGCAGGAAAAGCTGATTTTTGGTTTCTATGGCCTTATAACACATAAAATATCTATTCAGAATCTGAATGCTTCTTTTGCTGAGGATGTCCTGAGTTAGTTAGGCTTCATGCAGGGGAGTCCAGCTGAAACATATGATATTTAGTGGCAGTTTTGTCTTCCATATTAATTTCCAAGGCCAGCAGGTCACCATTTCATTTTGTGCTAAAAAAGAAGCATATCCATCTTTGACAGAATTGTTCCCATTCCTGGTATTACCCCATTTTAGCCTGTCTTCTGATTGGGAATGTATAGTTTAGCCCTCCGGTTTAGAGAAAAGGTTGAGGAGTTCTTCATATTCCAGTCATGTATTCTCTTGAAAGTTCGTTCAAGGTGTTTCCTTCTCTTTTTTTTGGGATGAAAGAGTATGTATCTAGAGATCTGAAACAGCTTAGGAAGTCATCCTTTAGCTTACATCTGCTTAGCCATTTGTCTGTCCAGAATTTGATGTGCATTCCATTGCCTAGAGCAAAGTGGGAGTTTTGTGAGAATTTCCCCCACATTTTGCATATGCACTTCCAGGGGCCAACCCCATATGGAGCTTTAGATAATTTAGTACACCAGTGATTCTGGACACCATGTTTAGCATTTAAGACTTCCTTCCAAAGGGCCTGCTCTTCTTTTGTGTACCTCCATAGCTACTTCATTAGGAGAGCTTTGTTGTGCATTTCCAGATTTTTATACCCAGCCTTCCTTTAGTTTTAGTCACTGTGACTTTGGACCACTTCACTACGGTAAATTTATTCCCTTGCTGTTACCTTGTCATAGGAAAGATCTTATGATTTTGTCAATATGTTTCAGGACCTTGCTTGGCATAGAAAATAGGGACATGTTATATGTAGGGATGTTGTCCAGGACATTTTTGACTAGTGTAAGTCTTCCCCTCATTGAAAGAAATTGTATTTGCCAAGTTACAAGCCTCTTCTCACAATTCTCAATTATCCCTTCAGATGTCAGTAGCTTTGTATTTAGCACCTAATGGAAGCCCTAGGTAAGTGGTAGGTAGTGAACCAGTATTGCAGCATAAAATTCCAGTCAACTCCTCCAGAATTGGCATCTCATTTACAGTATGACACTCTTTAGCATGTTGATATGTAAGCCTGGCAAGGCTTCAAATACAAGCAGTGTAAGATTATGATATAACACTTGGGACTTAATCTTCCTTTTAAACTTTACTCCCCTGATGACCTTTGGAACATATTTAGCACCTTCTTGGTGCTGTTGTTGATACTTAGAGATGACGAAGATGCTGCTTGGAATGTACTAAGTTTTTTATAACTGAAAATTTTCCGAGGGCTAATGTTGCAAAGTTCAGAACTCGGTGGATGATGCCCCTCCCCACGCGGACCCCTCTCCACTTAGATACCAGACTTCTGTTTGAACTTGTGACGTGCAATTGGAATGTACTAACAAGTGCCTGCTCTAAAATAAAATCTCATTTGTGTATCAATAACCATGTTTCCCTTTTACCTTGGCCTCAAAGAGAAGAAACCTTTGCAGGGTTTGTCCTCTTTATGATAGATTCCTTATCTGATCTGCAAGGATCATGATTACCAATTATTTCATCACCAACTATTTCTGGTCACAATGTGTTAATAAATATCTGATAGTTGCTATGCTGATCTCTGTAGAGAACCTTGTTTCTAATGCTGATTTGAGTTTCTGAGTAATGCATGATCTGATTTGAGTTTCTGAGTAATGCATGATCTGAGGGTTGACACTCTGGTTTTCTCAGTCAAGTTGGTCTAAGAATTTTCTTGTTAATAGTCCCTATAAGATGCCTAGAATGCGCCCCTGAATTTATCCTTTTTATACAACATCATTGCATCTTACTTATCATCCCCTAAGTGATATCTGTGTGTAAAATTCTTATATAATGTTTCTTACAAACAGAAGGTTATATCTGCTAATTGTTCTTGTGGACATTTTCTGCAATTTCAGTTAATCAGTGGCAAGGGAGGCTATAACTATCAATCTGTGAAAAGATGGACATCCCAAAGGAAGCTGGGGTACTGCCTCTTTGAATGTGATAAAGTAAGAGTTTTCATCATTCATCTCTCTTTTTTTACTTTGTTTTGTTGTCTATTGTATATTGATTGATATGTCCTAATTTACTTAGATTTTTGTCCCTATCCACAAACAAGTACATTGGTGCTTAGCTGTCATCAACAAGAAGGATGAAAAGTTCCAATATCTTGATTCACTTGGAGGAAGAGATCAGCAAGTACTGAAAGTGCTGGTATGTTTTACATCTGCTTACCAGGAATTAGTTTTTCAAGAGAATGCATATGTGACATTTTGTTTTCAGTTCTTATCCCATTTACTTCCTTTCTGACTGTACCGTGTCAATAATTCATAACAGGTTCTATGCAGTCTGCTACGTAGTATCATTACTTAAATTGAAGCTTGAGTAGGCAGAAAAAACATTACCACCTGCATTAAGCCTTTTAATATGTTAGTAGTGATGATGATGGAATTTGCTGGTTAATAGTGGATGGAAATAGATGAGATGTTTTAATCTTGTTTATGTTGCCTTCTAAGCATATGGGGTTGCTCTGCGTTGAATTGTTGTTCATCTCCACTGGTGTCTCATGATCCAATTGGTTAGGCTTTTTACAAGACTGGTTTAGTATAGATAGGGTATCCTCTTCCTTTGTCACTATTTACTTTAATTTGTTCTTTTTGTTCTACTGTTCCAATTTGTTGTATTTTCCTTCCTGTCTTAATTCTTCCCAGCTTGGATGTAATATACTGTCAGTTGTACTTGGATGTGAGCTTGTACCTAATTCCTGTTGGAATTTGGTAGTGTCTAAAGAGTTTCTTGAAAAGAAAATGAGAGATAGTGCAAAAAGGTTGAGGGGTGGGCCCCGTTCTTCCGGGTTTCAAACTGTGCAGTGTGCAGCATCAATGCATCATCTCTCGGGGATTTCTTGGTTTCAGCTGTATATATATATATATATAGAGGCTATTGTTCACTCCAGAATACACATTTAGTCCCTAGTTGAGACTTACCATAGTCTAGTGGACTAAAATGCAGGAAGATAATGTGATTTTCTTACTATGATACCATGGCGTTATGTCCTGCTTAATCTGGTAGCGACACTACTTGCAGAAAAATAAATGAACGAAAAAGAAGATATAAAAAGCAAAATTCAAGAGCTCTTTTTAACACTGGTTGATGCAATTAGTGTTTGAAAAAAAACGAATCTCATGTTTATTGAGTTTTCTTTTAGATTGAAGGATGTCATGATCTGGGAAATTGGAAAATACATGTGCAGGCTAGGTACTTCATTGACGAGGTGAAGGACAAGAATGGGAAAGATATTGATATTAACTCATGGAAGCTAGAGTTTGTTGAGGACCTCCCAGAGCAAGAGAATGGGTACGTAGTACGTGAATCTCTTTTTCTTAATTGATAAAGATGTAATACTTCAATCTTGTTGGTCTAACAAGTTCTTCTGACATGCTGGAGGCTAGTTAAGTCTTAACTGTACGTGCTTTGCACATGTGTATCGCGTTGATTAATAATAAATGTAAATAAAAAAGAACAAATTGTTATGTACGTTATATTATTAAAAGTGTACTTAAAGAGAAACATGATGTATATACTAATAAAGATGTACAAACAAAGATATGTATACTAATAGACCTCTGAAGATTAAAACCAAAAACCTCTTAACCTTTCTTTGCCTTAACATGAAGTAATACAATTTGTGGCTTGAATCATCGTGTCATGAATCAACAAATCTAGGGAATAATAAGAAAATAATTAGATCATTAATTGCACATCTATCAATTATGTGTACCCTTAACATATTTAAATTCTAACAGATTATATGATCTAAAAAGAACAGAATTTGAAAAGAGAAAAGTACTATCGAGTATAGTGTCTTAAGGAGATTTATTTAAAACTCATCGGTGAAATTATTTTATAGACAGCTGCATTTCTTAAAATCTAATAGGATTTTATTTGCCTCCAAAATTTGAAGATAGTATTTAATATTAACTCTATTTCTTAAAAAATGAATAAAAGGAAATAATTAGATATTTATGATTTTTCCCGTTAGTAATGTTGTTTATTTATGACGCTAGCTTCACTTTATATTCTATTATATATACTTAAGAAAATTGCCAATCAAGTTATAGGAATAGAAGTCCTAACTTGGATAGGAAGTAACTGAAAGCCTATTTTTTAATATTTTTTTTTGTAGTTCTAAATGATTGAAATTCTATTGCAAGTATGATGGCAAATTGTGACTTCAAAAGCTTGTTTATTAGGTTTAGAACATATTAGCTAGCTTGAATAGCGTGCATTTTTTAAATTGAAGTACTATTATTTTAGATTAAAACATTCAATTCTTTTAACTGACCTCTTTCTTTAATATTTTAATTTTTTTGTTTATTTATTTTGTTTAACATAATTTAAGTAAGATTTATGTAAGATAAAAATATTGTTTTTAAAGTTTTAAATGTTAGGACTTTTAATACAAGTTCAAATATGGAATGATTTAAGAAACTCTTATAAATGGTAGTGAATCTCCCATCTTTTGGAGAAAAGTTAGAAGCCCTTACTTTGGGACCAAGTCATTTTTTTCTATAAATAAAGGGGTTCTCTTCATTGTAAATCATCCCTCAAGAGAAATAAGAACTACTCTCCTCTATTCAAACAGTAGTTGGGAATCGTTTGATGTGAGGTATAAGGTATAATAATCTCGGGATAAAATGCAGGATCATTTTATCTTGCGTTAGGTTGGAGGTATTAGGTAATCCTTGGATTATTTCTCCCACCATTTATACCATAGTGATGAGATAAGTTATACCATATACATGGTGAAATAACTTATTTCAGGATAACTTTTCTCGGGATAATTTATCTCCGGATAACTTGCTTCCAACCAAACGGCCCCTTAGTATTAGAATAGTACTCTACGTTTAGACAATTGTCATAAGGAACACATGGACATTATCTAGTGAGAATTGCAAAAACAATTCAACCCGTGTTAAATTTGAAAAACCAAGCATAAGAAAACTAGATTAAACTAGTACCACTGATTTATTCTTCTTTTTTTAGCAAGCAAAAAAACAACTAGTACCACTGTTTTCTTCTTCTTCCTTTTTTTCTAGCAAGCAAATAAACAACAACAACAAACATACCCAACGAAATCCGCAAACAACTAGTACCACTGTTTTCTTCTTCTTCCTTTTTTTCTAGCAAGCAAATAAACAACAACAACAAACATACCCAACGAAATCCGCCGGATTTTGAGTTTTCCAACTGTGTTTTCTCTCTATTTCAGATTCACTTTTGCCAAAGGGTATACTCAGATATTAGTTACCAATTTCAAAAAAAAAAAGAAGGGTATACTCAGATATTTGGGCTAGAATACAAAGATTTTTTCTCTCGTGGCTAAAATAAAATGTCTGCCTTTTTCTATCTTGGCTGTTGTTCACCATTGGCCTCTTGATCAGTTGGATACTAAGAATGTTTTTCTTAACGGTGATCTTGAGGAAGAAGTCTATATGGAGTAGCCATCGGGTTTTGTTGCTTAAGAAGAGTTTAGTCGTCTTGTATGTCCATTGTGCATTTCACTCTATGGTCTAAAACAATCTTCTCAAGCTTGGTTTAGGAAGTTCCACATTTCGCTCAGGAGTTTGACATGACTCATAGTCGAGATGGTCACTTTGTGTTTTATCGACGGATTGCATCAAATTCAGTATATTATTGGAGGTCTAAACACATTGGGATTAACTGTCATTTTGTCAAAAGAAAAGATACTCTCAGGAGATATTGTTACCAAATTTGTAAAGTCGAGTGATCGAATTGCTGATATATTCACGAAGCTCCTCAACGGTCCTCGTATTAGTTACATCTAGTGCCGGCAAAATGAGCCCATATTTTGGTAACCCGCCCATATTTTAATGGGTTGGGTGAGTGATTTTTTACATGGGTAAAATATAGGTTGATAATAAAAATATGGGTAAAATATGGGTAAAGTATGGATAGTCAAATGGGTTAAACTTCTAACTTTTATTCACTATAAATTCATGATATCACTAAAAATATTGTAATTTCTCTTGTTTTTTATGTTCTTCTATAGAACTAATTATTTTTCACTATAATTTAAAAGGTGAATTCTTTGGCCCTCCAAAAATATATATTTTAAATGTACATTTCTTTGGTTAATTATAATTATATTTTTTTATTTGTTTAATTTTATATTGGATAATAAATATTAGTGTAAAATAAGCAAATCATGTATTAATATTGACATTGCTTAAAGTGCATTAAGCATGTTTTAGTCCTAAAATTCAAATATTCATTTACTTTGAAATTAATTTTTTTTCCCCTTATTATTACATAATTTTATTTTATATTGAAAAGTTATAGGATTTTTTTTTTTGACTTTTATGATACAATAAAACTAAATGAAGCATTTCCAACATTTTTCATCTAAAAAAAGACAAATATTTTCTCCACGTTGAATTCTTAAGTAGAGTACTATTTACTCATGAAAATATGGGTAAATATGGGTAAACTAGTATTTTACCCAACCCATTTCTTACCCAATCCATTTTTACCCATATCAAATATGGGCGGGTGGAATTATTACCCATTTTATGTTGACCCATTTTCAACCCGCCCAAATTTGACCCAACCCGCCCATTTGCCACCACTAGTTACATCTATGACTTGCATGCACCAGCTTGAGGGAGAGTGTTAGAATAGGAGTAAGAACAAGAATAGTTTCCTACTTGAAAAAGGAGTCCTTTTTTTTTTTTTTTGATGAAGTAAGATGTTGTATTAGAAAGGCATCAAGGAGATGCAAATTACATACACAAAAACATGGTTAACTCATGAGAACCAAAACACCAGGAGATGCAAATTACATACACAAAAACATGGTTAACTCATGAGAACCAAAACACCTATTAAATCAGGGAGTTAACCACAGGCAAAAGAATGACCGCTAAGCCATATTGAGGGAACTAATGAAATCTAAGAGGGGTAATATATCATTTATAGGGGATAAGTTGCTCCAATGGAAGAGATTAATAAGGCAAAAGGATTTCAAACTGCTAATTGGAGTTGAGATACCATCAAAACATCTGAGATTCCTTTCCTTCCAAATACACCAAAAAATACATGATGGAATCATCTGCCAGGTCTTCCTGATGGGGCTATCAACTTCTCTAAGACTCCAACTTCCAACTACTTTTTTGACACTTCGCGGGAGAATCCAGTTGATACCAGCAATTGAAATAAACATATTCCAAAGAGCTGCTGCCACTGGACAGTGAAGAAACAAATGATTCACTGATTCCAGGCTATTGAGGCACATGAAGCATCTGTTTACTAGCTGAAGGTTCCTCCTAGTTAGATTGTCCAGGGTTAGGATAACATTCTTGAGGGTGGTCCAGGTGAAACACTTGATTTTAGGGGGTAGTCTAATCTTCCAAATCAGTTTCCATGGCCACTGGTCTATCATGTCATTTGAAGAGCACAACTTATGGTATCCTTCCTTCATTGTGTATATTCTTTTTTCAGAGTTGCCCCATTTTAAGCTATCAGGCAAGTGAGGGGTCATTGAGGCTCCTTCCGGAGTTCTGAAAAAATCAAAGAGCTCATTAAGCTCCCAGTCTTGAAAATTCCTTCTAAAGCGAGGTGCCCATATTCCACCTTCTCTGTTTTGACCCACTGAAGAGTGTGTCAGAGGGGCCTCTGTAAATAGCAGGGTGGGATACATTGAGAGGTTGATTGTTAAGCCACCTGTCTTTCCAAAATTTAACTGAGTTACCATTTCCAATCCTGAAGGACAGCTGAAAAAGGAGTCTAATATAATGTCTATAAATAGGGTCTCAATGTAATAATGTAGATACACAATTTTCATAATATTCTTCTACAATATTTCTCACAAGTAATAACCTAAATCATAGCATTTTACCTGGAACAAGCATATATAAGAAATATACAGTTTGTAAATCATCAACAATAGCTTGTTTCAATCAACTTAGCAAATTCATGTATGAAAACTATATTCAAGTTGTTTAAATAATCACATCGTTAGGATCTTTATACAACATTAGTTTTTCCTACAAGGTGCACCAGGTCTAACGATCCTGACGTTAGATAATGACGAACTGCAAAGTTAACTTCTTGAAAGAGTTTATTCATAATACCTCATATATTCATTTTCTTCTTATGTCAACTTCAAATCCAACAATATATAATAACTCGGAAGTAGCATAAATTCAAGAGTAATCAGTATGTAAGCACATGGTAAAAGCGATTTTGTACATTTTCAAATATTTGATCATACCATTGTTTGTCCGTGTGCAAGAAAAATAAATTTCTGGATAAATCATTTCAATGCAAAAGACAAATCTAAAACATGCTATAGTTGAAAATCAATCCAACCTTGCTTCCAAGGATTATGTCGCAATAATTTTAATAATCTTAGATCACAGCATAATGTTTAGATGTTATTTATCCCAAAAAATCATGAACTCTAAATATTTCTAGACATAATACCATCTCTTCAATAGACCACCACCACTACTGCTTCAACCAAAATTTTCTATCTTAAGAAGATGATATCAACAATCTTTACAAACAGGCTATGATGTGGAACTTCAAATTAACAAGAAAGTTATTATCCCCTAGTTTTAATACCAAAATCAGCCTTTTAGGTTGTTTCCCCAAAGTTCAAACTCTTAAAAGAAATTCCAGATTTTATTTAATCCTAAATCCCAGTTATTATGATTACTTCTCCCAACCAGAGGATGAATTCACAGTGAATATATATGTCAAGAACTTGCTTGTAAAAGTCATGAATGGAGGAAAGTGATTGGGTCTCCTAAATAGTGATTGTCTCTGCAATCTTCCTCTTATCTTCCCTTCTCTCTCATGTGTATTACCTCTTGTTTTTTTTCTTCTGAAAATCACTCTTGCTGGACAGCTTGGTTTGAAACCAGCAGCGCTACTTTTATTCTTTGCTGACTGTATTGGAGCACTTTGAGAGGCTTCGGGTATTGTAGGCATATTAGGGTTGAGGAAGTAAAGCGTGCTATTAGTGGAAGGAGCATGAGAAAAGCAACAGGACCAGATGAGATTCCGATGGAGTTTTGGAAGAGCACGGATAAAGGTGGAGTTTTTCAGACAACTAAGATGCCCGAGAAATGGAGGTGGAGTACAATGGTTTTATTGTACAAGAACAAGGGTGATATACAATTACAACAACTCTAGGGGTATTAAGTTGTTAACTCACACTATGAAAGTTTGTGGTGGAGATGAGAGAGAGGAGTGCATCTATTTTTGAGAATTAGTTTGGATTCATGCCAAGGCGAGCAACAACAAAAGCTATCCAACTTGTAAGGAGACTTGATGGAAAAATATCGAGAAAAGAATGACTTCTATATGATGTGCATTGACCTTGAGTAGGCCTATGATAAAGTTTCGAGGGAAGTCTTGTGACGATTCCCGGAGGCAAGTGGTGTATCGGTGGCCTATATTAGGGGGATAAGGGAGATGTACAGAGGAGCAGAAACGTGGGAGGAGACTCAGAGCACTTCCTATGGAGATGCGGTTACACTAGGGGTCAACCCTTGGTTAGTTTCTATTTGCCTTGGTGATGGATGTATAGACTCGAGGCATTCAAGATGTGGTGTCGTGGTGTATGTTATTTGCGGATGACATAGTATTGAATGATGATACGCACAGTGGAGTGAATTCTAAGTTAGAGGTGTGGAGGCAGACTTTGAAGACCAAAGGTTCAGGTTTAGCAGGATTAAGATAGAATATGTGGAACTGCAAATTCAATGATGCGATGCATGAGGTAGGCGTGGAAGTGAGGCTTGACACACAAAAGATACCCAAGAGGGACAAACTTAAGTATCTTGGGTCTATGATCTAGGGTAGTGGGGACATCGACGATGATATCACACACCGTATTGGTGTGGCATGGATGAAGTGAAGGCTTGGCTCTGAAGTCTTGTGTGATAAAAAGGTACCCCGAGAGCTATTGCATAGGAGAGGGTGTTTTACCTTGTGCACACCCAAAGGTTAGCGGCTGTGGGTTTTCCTTATCATAATAAAAGGTACCACTGAAACTCAAAGGTAAGTTTTAGAAAGTGGTAGTTAGACCGACATTGTTGTATGGGACGGAGTGTTGGCCAATCAAGAACTCCCATGTCTAGAAGATGCATGTTGTGGAGATGAGGATGTTGAGGTGGATGTGTGGTCTTACTAGGAACGATAAGATTAGAAATAAGAATATCCGAGTTAAGGTGGGTGTGGCCTCTGTGGTGGACAAGATTAGGGAAGCAATACAGAGATGGTTTGGACATGTGAAGAGGAGATGCATATACTCGCTAATGAGAAGATGCGAGAGGTTGGTTGTAGAGGGTACGAGGAGAGACAGAGGTAGGCTAAAGAAGTATTTATGAGAGGTGATAAGGCAGTACATGACCCTAGATTGGAGGGTGTGGAGGACACGTATTAGGGTACAAGGGTAGTAGGTAGTGTAGTGTTGTCTTTCTTAGGGTGGCTAATTGTTTATGATTGTCCTTTTAATAATAATCTATTCTAGTATGTTGTTTATGGTATTTTGACTATCGCATCATTATATTGTTGTTTTTGGCTTCTTTTGTATTGTTCCTTGTTATTTGCTATTTTCTCTTCATTGTCTTCTTCTTTTTATACCGGGATTTGTTGCACTTGAGCCGAGGGTCTTTCGGAAACAGCCTCTCTACCTTCACGAGGTAGTGGTAAGGCATGCGTATATTATACCCTCCCCAGACCTCACTTGTGGGATTTCACTGGGTATGTTGTTGTTGCTGACTGACTTTTCTCTTTTTATTTTTTATTTTTTATTTTTAAAGTTGTCGTTTCTCTCTTTTAATTTCTAAGTTTCTAGTTATTATTGTTGTTAAGGAGGTGAGTTATAACTTAGGACGTAAGTAGTTTAATGGGTTGGGTTAGGTAATTTAATTGGTTACTTGTTTTAAATGGGCCAAGCCCCAATTCTTTAAGTCATTACATTTATTTAGCTTGTTTTTTGTTAAATACACTAACATTGGAGGGCAAATGGATGGGAACTTGAATTTTTGTGCTTTTAAAGTTCTAGTGACTGCAAAGAGAAGCTGATCAAATGAAACATCAAACTATATTAAGTTTTGTTAAACGATTGGGAAGGTCTAATTAATTGACCCTAAATTTTGTTACAATAGTGTGCCCAATCTATTTTTTAGCTTGTTCGGGTTACAAGAAATATGAATCAACTTTTTATACTATTGGTGCTTGATTTTCTACTGACTGACTTCTGTGGATGAAGTTTGTTGACTAATCATACTGTTAAAATCTGTCACTATGTACAGGTTTGACTGTGGTATGTTCATGCTCAAGTATGCTGATTTCTACAGCAGAGATATAGGACTCTGTTTCAGTCAGGTAAAACAATGTACTACTCTTTGCAGCTCTGGATGAAAATTGAAAATGATGAGGCTAACGGTTCAAAACCGGGTTTTGAGTAGGAAGGGGAACACGTGTGTGTGTGTACATACATATATGTATTGTATATGTACAAACACAACACACATGCAATATATATGCGTGCATATATGTTTTGGGGGTGGGTGGTTGGGTTATTATACCAAAATATTTCCACTTTAGGTTTCTTGATGCTAAGAATATGACTTTTGATCTTCCTGTGCTATGTTAGAATGCCAATAACTCTCCAAGAGCTGTGTATAATTCACTGGTTCTCTTTCTCTCACTCTCTCTGAAAACTCTCACTTTGTTTCCATGTTCACCGATTTCCTGGCCATGAACAACTTCCTTGTTTGCCCATTCTTTCCTACATTTTTTTTTTTTTTAATTCTTTCCTACATGTTAATACTTCTTTTGGGTTATAAAGAACTCCATCTCTACCATTGAGATGAAAATGGTTGTAATTTTTTGCTTAAGCAAGTGCTAGTACCAAGCAGCTAGCTTGTCCTAACTTTTAGAAGCTTAGTTTTCCTACTGCTCACCTTGTTCTTTGTGATAGAAGTGTTTTCTTGTTTTGCCTTGTGGACAATGATTTTTGTTTTTGCTAATATGTTTTTAAGATACCTAGGGACCTGGGTGGTGGTGGCTGGTGTAGTAGTCCTTGTGACTGAATTTTTGCAAGAAAACATGCTTATTGAAACTATAGATAATGTTGCCCTTTCCTTGTAGGAGCACATGCCATATTTCAGGTTGAGGACTGTCAAGGAGATCTTAAGGTTGAAAGCTGAGTAAAAAGCCTGAACATGCTCTTTGCTGCAATTTCAAATATCCCGTGTGAGCAACGGAGTGGACTATGGAGTTTGTTGGAATGATTGATGCATTCCTAACAATTTCCTGAAGGCCTTGTCTGATTTGTATATTTGGTGGTTAGTCTGACTGTCTGATGAAGACATGATTTTGTAGGTTGAGGTTTGAAGTGCTTTAGTTTCTGTTCTTAATTGTTTCCTTTTTAGGTAGGTCTTTAGAATTCTCAGATATAGCATCCAGCTGTCTTTTGGAGAAACCTTAGAACAATTGAGGAATTCCTTACTGACCATTTAACTTTCTCTACTCATGAAGATGAACTGGAAAGCAAGCTCAAAGTTGTAGTGTATGAAATTGTTTCTTTCTTCAGTAAAGAGAAAGTTCAAGATTTCTGTTGTTTGATCTGTTTAAGTATGCATAGGCATGTGTTGCACACGTTGGGGTTACATTCTCATCACCAGGAAAGGTTTATTCAGTTTATATTTCGTGTTATCAAGCTTGCATCTTGGTTGGGTTCAATTTGTTTCTCATTCCAAAAGTCAGAAGTAGAGAGCTCTCTTTTTTGAAATGTTTTATGTTTTTTCTTTCCTTGAATTCAAGGATTTTTCAACGTTAAGTTTGATCAATTAATATTATCCCTTTTGCTATGAATAAATTGGTCACGGACTGGGCATATTAGCAGCGAGTGGAACTGATGAACTAGCTCGAATATTTGCTGAAACACAATGAAATATCATATAGCAGTTAAAGTGAAACTGATGAACATGCTAGATTGCTGAAACACAAGGAAAAATTCTAAATGTTTTGGATATAAGAACAACAAACAGTAAACGCTAAAGTCGGAACAGGCACTAACAACAACTGTTCTATACACACAGTATATCAATTCCATTGTCGATTTTAAGGCTTTTCTTTTCAGCTGCAACCACTAAAACACTGAGCAATGCAGTATTAGCTGGAATAATACAATTCCTGATAACACAGTAACATATACAGACTACTGTCCATGGTGCCAATCTAGAACTCTGAGCCGTTCCTTCACCAGGGAATCTGAAGAGACTTCTTAAACTGTAACTGGAGCAGCATGGTACAAAAGCAATGTTAAAACAAAAGCTCAGAAGAGCCCACCATTTTTTCCTCTTTAAGTAAATTTGCTCAATGGAACTTCTTGATGGTTTGTGTACACATTTGGCACAAGAGGAATAAGATATTTCTTGAAATAATTACAAAAGAGAGAAGTAAAAAGAAAGTAGAAATAGGCGCCCCTCTGATTGTTCCCATGTAACTTGTAGCCTAGCGTGGTCCCCTCTTTCGACTCAGTATTTCCTGCTCTTTCAATCGATGCTGGAACCTCGCAAGGCGAGCCTGGAGGCTGACCAGACTTGCTGCTTTGCGTGATAGCACAAAGCTCAGCTGTGTGACATAATTGTCGATGAGACTACCAGGTTGATCGACTTCAGCCAACAGTTTCATTTCCTGGTAGTGGAAGGCAAAATGTATTAATCATCTCAAGCACATCACTGACGGTCTCATATATTTCTTCCCAACATAATTTTTTTATTTTTTAATTGGTTTTGTTTATAGGAACTCAAGATGGTATAATAGAATTTCACACAATACAATGATCACTGAAAATATCATCACTAGACGACAGAAAAAAGAAGTAAAGATGGACAAAAATTTGAAGCTTGTGCACTTTCCAGATAAATGTCACAGAATCACTGAATTTCTATTTGTGACAAATAAAGCAAAATAAGTGATGAATTTTCCTACTGCCCTCTCAGATCTGATCTAAAGAACCATAGCACATAAAAACACGGGAAGATGGTAGGACGAAAAATGGGTGAGAAAAGGTTTTAACCAAAAAAGGGTGAAGTACATTTCATGCTTTCAAGCAAGCATGAAAATCTTACAGACATGGAATCACCCATGACTTGTGTTGCTTCACAGATAAAAGCATCTAAACTCTTGGATGAATGGGCATTGCATCTAAAATAAATACCAAAAGAGATTCAAGAATTAAGATGACTAGGGGAAATAACACAATTGACAACTACCATGCATGTCACAGAAATAGAGGAAATTTCCTGGTAATGCACCAACAAATATTCCTAGGTTTTGAAAGGAGGTAAGTTTAAGAATGTTATTGGAGATTTTGCTTACTTCACGAATGATCTCCATTGTATCTTCAATTTCTTTTCTATGGGCAGCTATCAGGGCCTCTTCTTCCTTCACACAGAAAGAAAGAAAATTAGCAGATGCCAATGGGGAGTTCATGACAGTTTTTCAAGTAGAGAAACAAATACTGCCCCTCCTCAACAACCAAAAAAAAAAAAAAGGAAAAGAAAGCATAAAAAACAATGCAAATGATAATAAATGCAAAGGATAACAAAACGAAGGCAGAGTGTGTGCTAACCTCCAGTATCTCATTGATATTGTCATCACGAGGGGGTGAATTAAGTTCATTTTGTCTTGTTCCAATACTTTTTATGTTGGAGCTATTTGTACTTTGTTGTTTGTAACTTGTAGATAATGAGTCTGCGCTTGAAACATCAATTCTTGACCCGTTTCCTGGCCTTTCTGGCTTTACGGGTTTCTCATCTCTAGAAACTTTCCTCCAAGGTGGAGACACTTTCTGCACCTTGTCTTCTGTATCAGCTGAACTTTGCATGTTTGGTGTTGGGTACATTTTCTGATCAGCTGGAAAACGATAGCTATTCTTCACCTCAAACTTGTCCCTCTCCAGACCAGCAGAATTTGTCCCACTTTCTTCCCACCCAGTGAAGGTATGAGTTGAAGCAAAACTAGAGGTTTGGTTGCACTCACTAGAGGGATTGTAAGATGTACTTTCTTTCTCCATCCTTCTATTTACTTCTGATACTTTTGAGTCTTGAAGTTGCTCACTATCATCTTCTGCCTCAGTGGAAGCAACCAAAGTTGGTGCAGAAGAAGGTTCCTTCATCATCAGGAGTATTATGCCTGCATTCTGATCCTTTTTCGTGTTTCCACTTTTAGATAGACTTTTAACCCTGTTGATCAAATGTCAATAGGCTGCAATACATAATAAACAAAAACAAACATTCAACTCATACAATAAAAGTGACGGTACCTGTCTGCATATCTTAATGTATTGAGTGTGTGTTCACATGATCCAGCATTAGGAGAAATGCAAGAAATCATAACAGTTCTTGAGTTGCCAACGAAGGAGTCACGAAGCACCTCAGTAAGTTTGCTCCCACGGAATGGAATATGGATCTGGTCATTGTCAAGAGCACGAATACACTCTTTAAGAGCCAACAAGCTCTTGTTAATTTCTGCTCCCTCAATCCTGGAAACAAATGAAAATGTAGGTTCAATATAGTACTTTAGAAGACCAGCATCAGGGCATGTAAACTGCAAGTGATTTGGCCTCTTTTTCCCTGTTTTGGAACAACTGTTAGTAGGATGGGTATTTTTGAGCTATTTGACTAATTGGAGGGCATTTTTATGCCAAAAAACACAATGGAGGGTAAATCTGACCTATTTCGAATAGTTCAAGGGCATCTTTGATCTTTCGCCCTTTTCCCTAAAAAAATCTTTTATATATACTATGTCATGAAATTTCAAACAACACTTTTAGGGAAAAATACTTTACTGTTTAAAGTCAATACTTAAAGCATCATACTTCATGGCGTCCTTGCTTGCAGTAATAATGAAAAAACATAGGCTTGGTCTTCAGGACATCAACTTCTATTTATTCCACACTAAAAAGAAATGCCGAGCATCCAGATGTGTGTCCCATGAAAACTTACCTTGTTTGTCGGTCATTATCAGTCGTGTCTGCACCTCTCTCACTTCCAGCAAGATCAATAAAGGAAATCTTCCCGATCACTTTGCCACCCTTAGAATCATTTCCATCATTATTTCGCCTGGAGTCCTTCACCTCATTGTGCTTCTTGACAACCAGCTGTAATATTGCGTGTGATCTTGATGATTCCTCATTTGCACCAGTGGAACCTGTACTCCTAGCAGCGTTTCCCCTCACGATATATTCTTTCACAATCTGCACATCTGAAACTTCAAATTCTTGGAGTCCAACAATGCAAACCTGTTGTCGGCCATCTTCCCTCATACAGAGTTTCCTGCGTAAAAGTAATGGAGTTAATTTGGTAAAACGTTGATAAAAGAAAAAAAAAGTGAGACATGAGGCTATAAATTCATGAAACAAACTATGTGAAGATTTCACATTATCTACAAGTTGGATGGCCCAGACAAAAAAGAATGCAATATGTGCATACACTCTGCCACACTGTGCTCTTAGTTTCTTTAATTTCATACGGCATGAAAATAAAGTAAGAGATGCCCCAATCTCACGAGTCATGACTCCATATTGTATAACAGAGACCTACTGAAAGGCTCTAGGTTAGAAAACAAGAAACACAGAAAAATTAATCCAAAGTTTTTAGATTTATATCTCAGGCATGATATCTACTCAGTAGTCTCTCTCTCTCTCTCTCACACACACACACACACACACACACAAAATATATATATGTTCATATGCATGCTTTTTTGATAAGTAATAGGTTGCATATTGACATCCCACATAGAAAGATAAGAGACATAGATGTCCCACATAGGATAAGGATACTAACTTTCTATCACTGAGAAGATCGAACAGTTTACCACCATATATTTCAAAAAAACTAAGCCACAACTTGAATTTCTGGTTACGATACACTGGCTGATGCAACAATCTCATAAGATCTTCCGCAGCTCTAAGAGGCAAAGGTTGCATTGTGTACGTCTTACCACTCCCTGACATCGAAAAAAGAAAGGAAAAGGACATAAGTGAATTTGAAGATAACCAACTACGCAGATGCTGAGAGTGACAGAAAACAAACCAATAGCGGCAAGAAGAAATACAAATTCAATAGTTACAGGCTTATAGAAACTTCCATTAATAGACACTCATAAAGAGAAACCAAAGTAAACATAAAAAATACAATGGCTTAGTGTCTATCATGTGGTCCATTTCTGACCATGGAAGAAGGAAGTGGAAGCTGCAATAGTCCCATGCGTACATATTATACTATGATGCCATAAATATTAAAGAAGGGTCGCCAATGATTATTCCTTCAACTCCAGAAGGAAAAACATTCCAAAGGATTTCCCCTCGTGCATTCAATAACTCACTGTTCTAATGAGAATCTTTTGACCAAGCAGGTCAAACAAGACCAGACCTAAATATATTTTGCATCTACCATTAAGAATTTAAAGGTCCATTTCATAAATTTGCACTGGTCATACAAACAAGATTAGATAAATGAGATCACGACATAACTCGAAATTGGAAGAATCTCAACATGATTTTTAAGAGCTCCTTCATCTTGGATCTCATCTGCCAAGCTTGTTTCCCTTCTACAAATTATCCCAAAACTTAAATACCAAACACAGAGAACTATACAACAAATCAAGCAGCTATTATCTAAAGGCAAGGAGATAATTGAGCACCCTATATTAACTACCAGAAAAATGAATGAGTACCTTATATTAAAAAAAAAAACTGAAACAAACATGTGAAGAAATACAGACACACCTGTCTGGCCATAAGCGAAACATGTTGCTTTTGTGCGCTGAAATATAATAGGAATAATTGGTTGCACAGTAACCCGATAAACCTGCAAAGTATTGCATAAGGCACAACCATGATAGGAAACTGGAACCTAACACATTAAGTTGGAAATGTTTTATATGTCAGAGAATGGAAAACACCAATCCTTGGAAAGCAAAAACTCAAGGCAGTCTAAATCATTTTTGACATGATCGCAGGACAAGCACATAAATCAATTGTCTTTGGGATTAGTATTTCCATTTGTCTGATGAAATAATACCTCATCATTTGTAACATGTTCATCTAGGACAGCATCAAAACAGAACTCATGCTTCTCCACATAAGCTGTCAAATCCACCTTCCATAACAAAACCCAAACTCAGTTCCTCAAAGACTTAAAAGGTCAAATAAGCCACCGAAAAGCATCATCAGCCCTCCATAGCGTATGATGCAAGTGTCAAAAATCTGTAACTACAAATGACAAACCTTAAGCTTGGGTTCATGAACAATGAGAGAAGCGTTGTCAGATACAGTGACAATGTCATCCTCTTTCCGAGCAATCTCCTTCTTATTTACAGGTCTTTTACGCACCTATCCACACACAATTGTCAGCTTTAGAAAATTTCAAAAAGGAAAAGACCTGATATATCATATAAACGACAATGTGCCGTACATGGCAAGGGTAAGAACAACATTCGAAATTTAAGGAGCGGTAAAAGAACATTTAGTAGTATTACCAGATACTACCTACTTCCCAAATCTAGTCTATATCAGTTTTTTTACTATGACCGTGGTGCCTGGGCCAGCTTTCGCTCACCTCGACTTATTCCACGGGATACATGTCACCTCCCACTGGCGATATGTACTAGGTAACTCTGTCCACCAAGGTTAGGCCAGACGGGAAGAATCACCTAGTGTTTTTTGTCTCCGCTGAGTTTTTGAACCTGAGACCTCAAGGTTCTCAACTACTTCATTGACCACTAGGCCATACCCTTGGGTGCTTCTATATCAGTTCGAATTGCAGAATAAAGAACACATTTTCGTATAAAGAAAGAGGGTCATGAACCGCACATTAAGTTATAGTACATGCAGAACTGACATACCACTACTTTAATCTTTGCCACGTTGTTTTCCCTTGCATTGTTTTCTTTATCAACTGGCGGAAATCCAGCTGCAGCATCAGTGTCTGGAGATGGCTTTTGCTGCTGACTGGTAGGAGCATCAAAGTCACCATCAAAGGAGTAGTTTACTGCCGGCATAAAATGTGATGGCTCAAATGGTTCAGAATTAACATGCTATAATGAAAATAAAGCAAACATCAGTACTAAACAATTCTCTTCTATACGACAGAGAGAGCAGGGGGCAGTTTCACTTAATAACAAAAAATGAACTCAGATATAACTATAGACACATCTTATGTTCTTCACTTCCCCAATAAGACCACAATGTACTTACTAGAACAAATTACAAAGTGATTCTAACTAAGAGTAATGGCTATAAAAGAAAGAAAACAGCTGCATCACAACCTCTTTAAATTCTGGAAAGCTTCAATCTTTAACAAGCACAATGTTGACTAAATCCATAGTGGTCTTCGTTTAAAACACATTATCCAAGAAGGTAATGAAGTTTTGCTGATTGTGCAATGCATGCTCTCACAACCTTTAATAGGCAAGAAATGCTTGGAAATTAAGACTTATCTGAGAAAAAGCATCAAAATACATATTTCCATTTGGTATTTCCTGCTTCATCCTCTCTGCATTTTTGAGCTTGACAACACATTGTCAAATGCATCCAACTGTTAATCTAATTTCATCTCTATATAATAATCCCACTGATATCCATTACTACCGAAATATATGACAACAGTAATATTTTACTGTTAAGTACAATTCCGAAAAATGGACGGAAAGGCTCTAGTGGAAGGATCAATTATTTACTTGAATGAACCCATATTCAGTAACCCTTGTCTATATCCTTCTTCCTTTTCCTCTCTTTCATTGTAATTCTCCTTTTTGGTGGGGGTTGGTAAATGGCGTGTAGGGGCAGGTAAAATGGAATGGCTGGTGAGAAAAGCCGTGGTTTATCGTATCTAGCTGAACACCGCACAACTAATAGATGTCCCCAGCTTAACAATGTGTTTTTTATTATTTCATTTTGAAATTCTTAAACAATGTATACTTATAAATTATAATAGAAGTGCCGAAGTCGAATATTTTCATACCTCAGATAAGAGCTCTGTATCATCCATAGAATGCAGATCCAGAAGCCCAGCCCCAAAGTCTCCTCTGAACTCAGGAGAATAATAACCTTCGGATGCTCCGATCCCTCCAGGACTCTGTGTAGTTGGAGTATATGGCTCGGAAGCAGATTCACCATTAAAGTTGAGGTTTCTCATTAATTTGAGAAGCCTCTGCTTCTCCTCCATAGATTGCGCTCCATATCCCTTTAAACAATATTCCAAGCCTCCCCCGTTACTAACAAACTTAATGAGAAACATTTATACAAACTAAGAATTCCACGATAAGGCCACATGGCCATGTTCAAATGAAAGGGAACAAGGGATGGCAAAGGAAAGTATAAATGCCTGTGATAAACTCCTCAATAGGGTGTGACTGACAGTAACCAAACATTTCAAGTAAGGCCAATGGAGTTTACAAAGATGCAATGCTCCTCCTTTGAGTAAAAATAAAAACTGAGAAATTACCTAAACACAGTGTCCAGGAATGTGGGAAGATAGTCTACAATTTTATCCTCACTAATCACATTTGTAGTCAGTAGGAGGTATAAACCAACTAGAAGGACCAATGGGACCAGAGTAGAAAAAAGAATAACGTCATGCCTCATATAAATCCTCAATAACCATTTTTGCACCATTGAAGCTATAGAATAAATCAAACTAAAACTACAAAGAAGTGAATCACAACAAGTTTCTCAGTTCCTTACTAAGTTCTAAAGTCTAGATTCGAGTAAAATGTACACTATCAAAATTAAGATTTACCTGCATAAGCAGGTTAGGAAGGAGACGTTGATCGACACCCGTAGAAGCCAGGGGAGAGGCCAGATGTTGTAACCCAGCAGACTGAAGCCATCGCGCCATGACAGCATCACCCCCGTCACCAGTGGGACCAGCATTGCCTGGGTGATCATACACAGCAGTAGCTGCCGGATTGCTCTGCTGCGTGTGGCCACCCATGTGGCGCTGCGATCGCCTTTGAGGAGCCAATTTTAAGATCTTCTATGCAATACTTCAACAACAGCACAAAGAAACCAAAACAGAAAAAAAAAAAATAATCAAAAGCTGGACTTTTTCCCAATTATATCAATTCTAACTCCACCTAGAAACAACAACTACATCTCAATCTCAAACTAGTCGGAGTAAGTTATAAGAATCCTCTGAGTCCATTTTTCTCAATTTGGACCGTTTATTTCTAATCAAAGCAACCAAAAAAGTAGGAAAAAAACTAGTAGATCATTCTTCAAGAACTAATCTTTGGAAAAAAGGGACACTCACATGAAAGCAAAACGTCCAAATCAAATAAGGGTATTCACGTAACGTGTAAATTCACCAATTTCAGTATGAAACAACCCAGAAAAGCAGTCGATTTCGATCTTAATCTTAAAATGCAATTACTTCAAATCTACCTAACAATACAATGCATGTAAAAATCAATAAACCATCAAAAAATTAAGAGAAAAATAAGATTAAACACATATATAGAATCATAAACATTTATAGAACTGAAATGCAATACCTGAAAAATAAGAGCTGAATTGGATTATCCAAATGAAGATTTGAGTAAAAATGGATAAAACCCAGAAAGGAAACAACCCTAATTTCTCGGATTGGATTTTGAAATTTGCTTGGAAGGGATGATTATGTGAAGCTTCTTTTTTATTTTTTATTATAGTAGTAATAATTAATTTCATGAAAGAGTAAGTATGTCCATCTATTTGATGTATTAAACAACTAAATTGTTCGATGACTCAATTAATTTAGAATGTGGCAATTCACACTATTAAATTGTAATTGATCCCTCGATGCTTTTGAGTCGAACCTATGCATAGGGCTGGTATTAGACAACTAAATTTGGTGCTGTGACAGGAAATTTGGTGGAGCTGTTGAAGTGACTATAAAATACCCTTTGATATGTAACAAAAAATAGATATATTTTCATTTAATTTTGTTATGTAAAAGTTAACTTAAAGATTAAGGAGTTTGAAATATACTTGCTGTCTAAGTGGGGTGATTAGTCTATAAAGCATCAATCGTGGTTAGTGATGACAAATGGGTGGGTTGGGTTAAATTTGGGCGGGTTGAAAATGGGTCAACATAAAATAGATAATAATTTAACCCGCCCATATTTGATATGGGTAATAAATGAGTTGGGTAAAATACTAGTTTATTCATATTTACCCATATTTTCATGAATAAATAGCACTTTACTTAAGAATTCAATATGGAGAAAATATTTTAGTCTTTTTTTAGATGAAAAATGTTGAAAATGCTTCATTTAGTTTTATTATATCATAAAAATAAAAATAAAATCCTATAACTTTTCAATATAAAATAAATTTATGTAATAACAAGATGAAAATATTTTTAATTTCAAAGTAAATGAATATTTGCATTTTAGGACTAAAACATGCTTAATGCACTTTAAGCAATGTCAATACTAATATACGATTTGCTTATTTTACACTATTATTTATTATCCAATATAAAATTAAACAAATAAAAATATATAATTATAATCAACAAAAGAAATGTACATTTAAAATATATATTTTTGGAGGGTCAAAGACTTCACCTTTTCAATTATAGAGAAGAATAATTAGTTCTATAGAATAACATAAAAAGGAAGAGAAGTTACATTATTTTTAGTGATATCATGAATTTTAAGTGAATAAAAATTAGAAGCTTAACCCATTTGGCTAATTCATAGTTTACCCATAGTTCATCCATATTTTACCCATGCAAAAAATCACTCACCCAACCCATTAAAATATAAACGAATTGGGCGGGTTACCAAAATATGGACTCATTTTACCGGCATAATAAATCTCACCTAATGTCTATATTTGCACCGATCACCTACCATAATTCTACATATTTTTAAAATGTATTAAGGGGAAATATTTTGATATTTAAAAGAAGCTATCATCATCTAATTTATACTTTCATGAATATATAATTTTGGATTTTGATTTTTTGAGTTTCCATCTTTAACCTACTAACTTTTGTAAATAAAAAAATTAGTGAGAATATCATATCAAAAGATAGATTAAAAAGAAAATATAAATTTGTATAATTGAGGAAAACAAAATCACGAAATATTCATAGTACCATTACTTTCTCCGATATGCATTTTTTACTTAGTCCCAAAAAAATATGTTTTTCTTATACGAAATAGTAATAATTTTTTTTTAATGATAAGTTATATTTTTCCTGTCCTCTTTTACTTCTACATTTATCTTCTTCTTTTGACAATTAACTGGACATTTTATTAATTATCAAATAATATTAAAAAACCTGAGCTAACCAACATCATGGCTGCTCATTACTCTTTACTATATAGACAAACCTGCAAATAGTTTCAAACAGTTTTCTGTTGCCCCTCACTTTTATGCACATATTTGTCTATATAGTATGAAGGCTTTTTTGTTTTGGTAACACACTAGGAGAGCATTTTGTGCTACTTTTGATTTGTTGTTTAGTTCCATTCTTGGTCCAAAGGGAGGATCTGTAATTGTTATTGTCATCTCAATCATCTCAGTGTTCCTTGCCAAACAAGGACATGGAATCTCCCTATCTCACTCTTTTCTTAGCCACCATGATGTCTCATAACATTTTGTTAATTTGAAAACTATAGCTTATGGTGGCCACACGTATCATAACTCATTGTACCATTTGATCAGAAAAATCAAATTTTGTTAGAAAATGTAGTCACTCTACTGAATCGTAGGCTTTCTGAATATCCATCTTAAACATGCATCTAGGTGATATATGCTTCCTTGCATATACTTTTACCAACTCATGACTAAGAATGATGTTGTCTGATATTACCCTTCCTGATATTAATGAATTCCTATTAAACCATCAATAATACTGATTGAGATTATTTTATAAAGAAATGGGGGGGCTCAAATTATTATCAAGAATAAATAATATGTTTATTTTTTTTATTCTGTTTGACTCTTTTCAAATAGAAAAAAATCAAGGATTAGTCTTGGCCACTAACATTCACATTATTTATCTTTTAACTCCTTTTATACACTCTTTCTTCAATTTTTTTTGATAAGTTCGAGTAATGCTTAGTCGAAAAGTAGTGAATAAAGTGAATTGCAAATTTATTTTTATTTCTATTTAAATTTTCAAGCAATAAAATGGGGCATATCGAGTTATCACATTCTATGGTTCCAACTCTTAATTTTATCTAAAATTTGTCAATTTATAACTTGTAAAATTATGTTAACAATTCATATAATCATTGCCTAAGTGAAAAAGTGTAGCTCAATATTGAATTGATAAATCTTACCTAAAATAAATAAATTGAAAAAAAATATTATTCAAGAAATCATATACAAAAAAAGTATTAAGTAATAATTGTTTAGATCTTTGGCCTCTAACTAAAATTTCGCTTTAGGCCTTCAGTTATGTTGAACCGATCTTGTATGTAACTTATCGACTTGGTTGGATTTTTTAATTCAATTATTTTTAATAATATAAAATTATCAATTTTAAAAAATTTAAAACTAAACTAAGCCTAATAAAATTTAATTTATTTAATCTATTTGATTCTATTTTCAATTTGAACTAGTAAAATTACTCGTGCCTCGCGCGAGAATTTAATATCACGAAATTTATAAAACAATACTTAAAACCTACCGGTCATTAAAATTAAAACACTATATTATCTTACATACAAGATTACGTAGTAATGAACATTAATAATATAAAGAAAAATAATAATTATAAAATCTTATCATTTATCCTTCAATCAATCATCTTTAATTTGATTTTATAATTTATCCCTTTGCTTCCAGGATGTGTTACTATTTGATATTTTTGGGGAATCAAATGAGCATCAACCTGAGATATTAAATTTTCTAATAAATAGATAATCGTTGGTGAAGGGATAAATGAATTTTAAAAAGCTGAAAAAGTGAACAAATATTCTACCAGAGTAATGAAGTTCAATTTGAAACTACACTTCTATTCCAATCGCAGTGTCGAGAAACACATCTATTCCTTCAAGAAATGTATTTACAACTTGCAGTAAACTTGAAAATCTATCCATACTTCATATTGAATATGAGTAATTAATTTATTGTGTAGTTATCTATCTCTTTGGGATTAAAAGAGGCTTCAGTCTAGTCATATTCCTCTATAGGTCATCCGACACAACATCTTTGAAGCCATGTCAAAAGTTTATTAATTCTTGTCTTCTTTTCCTGGTTCACTTTGCACATCAAGGTACGATAAGATTTTTAAGGTCCTTATGTCCTTATAATGGCATACCAAATTTGAATTTTATCTTCTAGAGATGGTAGTATAGATCTTTAAGGGATTTTATTATCGTACCTTCAACAATTCTGTAACATCTCGCAAATTGAAATAACTAGGAAGAAGTTAAAAATTGGAAATAGCCATTTTTGGAAAGATTATAAAAATCTGAAAATTTAGTTAAGTATGTTAAGTTGAGTTTTGTCCAACTTCAAACGACCATAACTCCTAGCTCAGGATGAGTTAGGTGTGTTTCCAGATATCGTAGGAAAGATCTTGGACTAATCTTTCCAACGCCGCCAAGTTTGCGCGATTCCGAGTTCGTATGAGTGAGATATTCCCATTGGAAGTTGGGCTGTTCAAATAAGGAAAGTCCAATCCGGATTTTTAAAGGGTATTTTAGTCTTTTCCGTACCCTATTATT
>JAJONR010003594.1:0-81144 GCA_029582245.1 Solanum etuberosum | reverse complement strand
AGAAGAAGAAGAAGAAATCAGAATTTTTAGTAAGTAAAAAATCTGAAGAATCACTGGTATTTATAGGCAAGAGGAATTGTTTCCGAAAGGTTGCAACCTTTCAGAAATCAAACGACCATTTATGAAAGTTTGCAACCTTTCATGGCTGTTCCTGAAAGTTGCAACCTTTCAGAACAGTCATCTCCTAATGGCGGGAAATTCAAATTAAAACGGGAAAGAGTTTTAAATAAAACGGGTCACGCGGATCCGAGTCGGATCGGAACGTTTAGGTTAATTAACTAATTAAGTAAATAAACTTTGTCCAAAAATAATCTCTCGATCGATCATTTTGCCAAAGCCAAAGCCAAGGCCGAGCGATGACGACGGCGCGAGGGGGGTCCCTCTTCCAACCCTTTTAACAACTAATAGAAGTGTTTCTCTATTTAAACACTTCTATTTTTCTTTCCACCACCAATGAGGGAGAAATGCCTTTACTTAAAGCATAAGAGAATCTTTTTCAATTCCTCTTTTCATCTTCCCTCCATTTCCCATTAACTCTTGCTATACCTAACAAGTAACAATAACAAAATAGCGTGATAACTGAAATACAATATACATAGATGATAACACATATTAAAATTACAATTAGATTTTATCAATAGCTCACTCAAACCTAGTGTCTCTGCCATAAGAATTAGACCTAAGAATCTGCCTTGCATAATATATAGCAAGAAAAACAAAAAATAAATTAGAAAAGAAACATTTACTCTTTTCATTATGTCAAATGATAGAACGGTAACTCCTTTTAATTTACTTTTTAAAACTTTGACGAAATTAGGTGAAGCATTAAAATTCTGTTGAAATATGAAGACCAAAATATTTGTAGGCCTATTTAATTGGGTCATTAAAATATTTTGGACATTATTTTAAATAATAAAATATTGTTAGTCTGACCCACTTTATGTTTTTAGTAAATATAAACAATTTTACTTGTTGGTAAATTAACACTGGTCTTCTTGGTTATAGTGGTTTACTAGTTAAGGAGTTTTCTCGTAACCACTAGGTCAAGGATTCAAGGTTGGTATCTCTCGAACACCAACAAGGTAGGTATTCTATAATACCTTTTTTAATTTTTTCTAAACAAAATTTTCTCTTAGTTTTTTATTGTACAAATTGGAAACTCATTAATTTAGTTTTTGTTGTATTTGACTAAGCATAAATAATTTTCAATTAATTTAAATTCATACTTTTGAATTTTTTGCTTGTAAACATTTATATTCATCATAAATTTCAATTCTTTCATAACTTAATTACATGTGTTAGGGGTGTGTCGATTCGATTTTATGGATTATCGGGTTCGGTTTATCAGTTTTTGATTTTTTTAAATATGCTTAACCAATAATCAAATCAATAAGATATTTTTTTATCGAATTTTGGTTTATCGATTTTGGTCCTTAATGGTTCGATTTTTTATTTAAGCAGTAAGAAAATGCTTATAAACAAAATATATGACTTCTCTAGCAAATTTGACGCAACAAGACAATAATGTAACTATACAGAAGCTCATAAAATAGAAACAATAATAACTAACATGAAAAGAACTATACAAGTGTAACACAAACATAAATTAAGAGGAATAAGATTCTTACTTTAGGTTTTGACGTTTTGTATAATGTGAAGTCTTGAACTCAAAGACATTGTGAAGTGTTAATTGAAGGCTAAAGGCCAAGGACAATAACTCGTGAGGTATTGAGATTACTATTTAATATTTATGTATAGGTAAAAGTAGTAAATTACTACAGTTTTAATGGGTTATCGATTTACCCAATAACTCAATATTAAAAATCAATATCGAACCGATAACTCGATAATTTTTTTTAATAAAACTATTAAAAAATTGTTTACCCTAATAATCCAATAGCAACAAATCAATAACATTTTGTTTGTTCGATTTATCGATCGTTCGATTTTCGCACACTCCTATGTGTTTATGCTAAATTTATACTGTTATTTTATAATTAATTGTAATATAATCATAGGTTGTTAAAATATTTTTAACTTTATTTTAAGTAATAAATATTATTGGTGTGGCCCATTTTATGTTTTTAGTAAATATAAATAATTTTATTTCTTGATAAATTAACACCGGCCTTCTTGACACAGTAGTTTACTGTTGAAGAGTTCTTTCTTGACCACTAGGTCAAGGGTTCGAGGCTGGTACACTCTTGAAAACCAACTATATAGGTATTCTAAAATACCTTTTTAATTATTATTATTTTTAAAAAAATCTCTCTTTGATTACATTCTAGTGTTTTTTGTTTTTTATGGTAGAAATTTGGAAACTCAATAAATTTAGTTTTTGTTGTATTTGACTAAGCATATTTAACTTTTAATTAATTTAAATACATACTTTTGAATTTTTCGCTTGTACACATTTATATTTATCATAAATTTTTATTGTTCCATAAATTAATTACATATTTTATGTTAAATTTGTATTGCTATTTTACAATCAATGGTAATGTAATCATAAAACTTGTTAAAGTAAAACATACTTCATACATAAAGTGACCAAAAATCGCATTTTGTAACTTTTTGTTTTGTTTCTAATCAAAGATTATTTGTTTTATATCTCAATCAATGAAGTGTCCATTATTAATAAGTCTCTACCTATAAATGCAATCCTTTTTGAGGGTGGCACTCACAAAAATCTCCAAAAATATTTATTTTTAAACCTTCATAATTAAATAAGACTTTATATCATCAAATATATGAATATATATATATATATATTATCACACATATATATCAGAAATATTTCTTCACTAAAAGGGAAAAATAAAAGTTTTTTTCCCACAAGAAAATAAATTAAAACCGGTGATAATAAATATAAGCATAATTAATTTTTTTATTTACACATAGTGTTTGCGATAATTTGGTAAATATACAACAACAATAATAATAGCATATCCAATGTAAGTTTATGAGTGAAATTTAAGGAGAGTGGTGTGTATGCAACCTTGCCTTATTATCTCTATCAGCTTGTGAAGGTAGAATAGTTATTTTTTATAGACACTCGGCTCAAGATAAACATATTAAAAATTGGTAAGAAAATATAAGAAATCATATTAAAAAGAACATTAGAAATATTACTGATTTAATTCAACAGTTTAAAAAATTTATTTTACTTTGCATAATTTTGACCTTTTACTATATGATTTTTGGCAAAGATATTTGAAAATATATACTATTGTATTATTTTCTAATTCACATTGCTTTTAGAGATCAATAGAAAAACATATATTCATATCGGTAGTAATTAAAGTTATTTGGAATAAATTAAATTTTGATTAATAAATAAATCATGTTCTTAACCGACTATAAAAAGATAAAATTAATACACAAATATGATTATAATAGCCCTTGATTTATCATTTTCAGTGCTCATGCCACAAAAAATAATAGAGACCTTAATTAGACATTTTGTAAAAAAAAATAAAAAATTAAGTTTCATCAATACCTCTCTCAAACATTTAAGTGTCTCTACCATAAGAATTATATGTATGGACCTTCTTTGTGTAATACCAAGAAAAAACTAAAAATAAATTAAAAAAGATCATTAACTTTTTTTTATTATGTCAAAAAATAATGAAAACGGTAACTCTCTTTTTTTTTTATTTTCTTTCTTATGTTTTGATGAAATTAAGTGAAGCATTGAAATTCTGTTAAGAAATGAAGACAAAAATATTTGTAGACCTATTTACTTGGGCCATTAAGATATTTTGGACTTTATTTTAAGTAATAAAATATTGTTGGTCTGACCAATTTTATGTGTTTAGTAAATATAAATATTTTTACTTATTGGTAAATTAAAACCAGCCTTTTTGATCATAATGGTTGATTGGTTGAGGAGTTTTCTCCTGATCACTAAGTCAAGGTTTCAAGGTTGATATACAAGAGAAAATCAATAATATAGGTATTCTAAAATACCTTTTTTTTTCCTCTCTTTGATTACATATAATAGTTTTTATTTATCAAATAAAACAAATATATTCCTTCACCAAAAGGGAAAAAGTAAAAAAGTTCTTTTTGCCACGAGAAAAAAAACAGTAATAATAAATATAACATGGTTTTTTAAAATTTAGAGATAGTGTTTGCGGTAATTTGATAAATGTACAATAATAATAATAATAGCTTGCCTAGTGTAATTTCATCAATCGAATTTAATGAGAATGGTGTGTATGTAATCTTAACCCTACCTTATGAGGATAAAAATTAGAATGATTGTTTACGATAAACATTTAACTCAAGTTACACATATTAAAATCAATAAGAAAAAAATATAAAAAATCATATAAAAAAGAACATTAGCAATATTAATTCAAAAATAGAAAGAATATAAATAAAGGCGCATAGCAGGAAGGGGGGCCCCCCCCCTCATTCTTAGAATTAAACATTTATGACATGTTTTGCATTTTGTTCGTCTACTCTTCAGCCAGGGTGATTCGAAAGCATGAGAGAAAGGAGAAAGTTTTTAAGCTCGTTGACTAGGGTTGGCACCTAAATTCAGTCTTCAAAACCCCATAACATAAGAAAGTCGTGGAGTGCATAAGCCCCTTTAGAAATTAGGGTGGCTTTCTTGTGGTAGTAATTGTGAATGAGCAATTAGGGAGCGGCAATTAAAGAGATAGCGAGACTGACCGCAATCGATTTCAATCATTAAAGGGGCCGATTATTTTACTATATATGATTTCTGACACATAAATGTGAAAATATGTAAAATTATTATTTTTAATTCATGTTGCTTTGGGCGATCAATAGGAAAATATACATTTACATTTCGTTCATACATAAGATTAAAGCTATATGGGGTAAACTAATCTTGATTAACAAATAAATCACGTATTTAATCGAGTATGAAAAGGTGAAAATAATATAAAAATGTGATTGTAATCCTTGATTTTTCATCTCAGTGGACACGCCACAAAAACTAATAGATCTTAATTAAATGAGTAAGCAGCAATTAATAAGTCTTTTTATTAAGGATAAAACTAATAGATTTTAATCTTCTTTTCCTTTTTTCTGGTCGAAATCAACCTGTACGAGTAGTACTAAAAAGCAATTACATTCTTAAAGTGTTTCTCATGTGAATTCACAAGTACAATTAAACAACGACAGGAGTTTAGAGAGTGTAAAATGCATGCAAAACTTATTCTTATTTCGTAAATATAGAGAGTTTGTTTCTGAAAAAATTTTGCGCAATTCAAATGCAACAAATCAAAATAGTTATGGAAAAAAAAATACGATAATAAAAAAATTAATAACTAATAAGGAAAATGTGTACCATATAGCATTTAGAAAAGAAAGAGTAACACTAGCAAAATAATATGATAACTGAAACACAATAAACAACTGTCAACAAATGATACAACATATTTAAAAGTACAATTATGTTTCATCAATACCTCACTCAAATATATAATTGTCTCTACCGTATGGATTTATTAGATTTAAGGACCTACTTGGTATAATACCAAGATAAACTAAAAATTGATTAGAAAAGAAACATTTTTTCTTTTTGTCATTTCAAATAATGAAAACTGCAACAATCATGTTCAATTTCTTTTGACAGTTTTAGATTGTGGTGCTTTGTAATCAAGGGCGAGAAGGAAGTTCATGGAAAAGTAGCTCACATACTTTTCCAGGCCTAATTCTTTAATAATCAACTCTTTTCTATTTTTTTTCTTATCCTTTGATGAAATTAACTGAAGCATTGAAATTTTGTTGAAATATGAATATCAAAATATTTGCAGGCCTATTTACTTCGGCCATTAAGATATTTTGGAATTATTTTTAAGTAATATATTCCTTCACCAAAAGGGAAAAAATAAAAAAAATAAAAATTTGACACAAGAAAAGAAAATTAGTGATAATAAATATGAATATGATTTATTTATTTTAGAGTTAGTGTTTGTAGTAATTTGATAATGTAAACAACAATATTAATAGCATACCTATGTAATTTCACAAGTCGGACTTAACGAGAATGGTGTATATGCAATCTTAACCTTAACTCTATCTTCATATAACTTTATCTTATGAAGATAGAGTGATTGTTTACGATAAACACTCAACTCAAGTTTAATATATCAAAATTAATAAGAAAAAAAATATACGAAATCGTATCAAAAAGAACATTAGCAATATGAATTATTTCAATCGTTAGAGGGGATTATTTTACGTTGCATGTTTCGAGCTTTTATTATATATGGTTTCTGATACATATACGTGAAAATATATAGTATTATTTTCTAATTCACATTTCTTTTGAAGATCAATAGGAAAACATACATGTATACCGGCAGTCATGTGATGATTAGAGCTATTCGGGGTAAACTCATCTTTGATTAACAAATAAATCGGAGCCAATATCTTAAAAGGTCATTAAATTATAAGAATATATTTATCTAGCAAAGTCTTTGAACTTTGTTTTGTATTGATAAAATCACTCAACTTAAAACTTTTATTTTTAGAATCACTCAACAAGATTTCTCATTAAAATAAAAATAAATCAAACGTATCAAAATAAATTATTTTTTATGTCATATAAACATAAACTCTACGAATAAATAATTGAGAAACCCATTATGCTGCTCCTTTCTTTATTCTCTAAAAATTCTTACAAAAAATAAAAGCTCTTGGTAAATTCTTTAGTATTATTCATGCTAAAATTCTTGTTAAGAAATGAATTTATAAAATAACCCATTTCATGTTTAATCATATTTCATATATTTTTTTGAAAGTACATTTAAATTCTATATATTTATTGTAAAAATATATAATCAAATACAATTCTAACTTCAACTTCAAATCTTCTTTAAAAAAATAAAATTCATAACCAAATAACTGAGTCAAATTTTATTTCTCCAGACTTGTGATTATAGACAAACAAAAAAAAAGTGAAAGGAATAATTCTATTCAGTTTATCAATTAACATTCTGACGTATTTTATAATCTTCGTGCCCAAATTGCTCTTGCTTTCCTTCATTTATCATTATATTATATAAATTTTAAAATTATCATGTCATAGTGCGTAGGAAGTTTTGTAAGCGACATAAAAAAAATTATAATTAATTTCGAGTTTAAGGATATTAAAATATGATATAAGAAATAATTTATTTTGTCATGTCTAATTTATTTTAGTGAGAAATGTAGTTGAGTGATTTTTAAAAATAATAGCTTTAAGTTGAGTAATTTTATTGATGCACAGCAAAGTTCAATAACTTTTCAAGATAAATTCTCATAATTCAATGATCTTTTAAGATATTAATTCAATTAAATCATGTCTCTAACTGACTATGAAAAGGAAAAATTAATATACAATTATGAAAAGGAAAAACGGTAAGAAAAATGTAAAAAAGATGGCAACTTTAGAAAAGGAACAATAACATATGACTGTTTTTTTTGTTTTTTACAGTAAAATTTTGAAAACTCATTATATTCAATTTTTATTAAATATAAATAATTTTACTTGTTAATAAATAAACACCGATCTTCTTGGTTATAGTGGTTTACTAGTTGAGGAGTTTTCTCCTAATCACTAAGTCAAGGGTTCAAAACTGGTATCTCTCGAACACCAACAAGATAAGTATTCTATAATACCTTTTTAAATTTTTCTAAAAAATATTCTCTTTTAGTTTTTTATTGTAGAAATTTGAAAATTCGTTAAATTTAATTTTTAGTAAATATAAATAATTTTATTTTTTGATAAATTAACACCAGCCTTCTTGATTATACTGGTTGACTAGTTGATGAGGAATTTTCTCCTAACCACTAGGTCAAGGATTCATGGCCGGTAAACAGAACAAAATCAACAAGGCAGGTAATCTATAATACCTTTCTAAAATTTTCTAATCAAATATTATTTGCTTAATATCTCAATCAATGAAGTGTCATTCGTCAATGAAGTGCCATTATTAATAAGTCTTTACCTATAAAAGCAATCCTTTTTTAGGGTCGCACTCACAAAAATCTCCAAAACTGATTTTTTTTAAAATCTTCATAATTAAATAAGACTTTATATATATATATATTATATTATATTTCTTTACTAAAAGGGAAAAAATAAATGTTTTTTCCCACAAGAAAATAAATCAAAACCAGTGATAATAAATATAAAAATGATTATTTTTTTGGTTTACAGATAGTGTTTGCGATAATTTGGTAATTATATAAAAACAATAATAATAGCATATCCAATATAAGTTTATGAGTGAAATTTAAGGAGAGTGGTGTGTATACAACCTTGCCTTATTATTTCTATCGACTTGTGAAGATAGAATTATTATTTTTATAGACACTCGACTCAAATCAAACTTATTGAAAATTAGTAAGAAAAGTAAATATAAGAAATCGTATTGAAAAGATTATTAGAAATATGAATGATTTAATTCAACGATTAGAGAATTTTTTTTTTTACTCTGTATAATTTTGAGCTTTTACTATATGATTTTTTCCATTTTGGCATAGGTATTTGAAAATATATTTTATTATATTATTTTCTAATTCACAATGCTTTTAGAGATCAATAGAAAAACATACTTTCACATTGGTGTATCTATAATGATTAAAGTTACGTGGAATAAATTAAATTTTGATTAATAAATAAATCATGTCCTTAATTGACTATAAAAAGACAAAATTAATACACAAATATAATTATAATAACCCTTGCTTTATCATTTTCGGTTCATGCCGCAAAGAATAATAAAGACCTTAATAAGACATTTTTTTTAATAATAAATAAATAATTATATTTCAACAATACCTCAATTAAATATTTAAGTGTCTCTATCATAAGAATTAGATTTATGGACCTCCTTTGTATAATACAAAGAAAAAACTAAAAATAAATTAGAAAAGAACATTAACTCTTTTTTTATTATGTCAAAAAATAATAAAAACGGTAACTTTTTTTTATTTTCTTTCTTATCCTTTGATGAAAGTAAGTGAAGCATTGAAATTCTGTTGAAATATATATGAAGATCAAAATATTTGTAGGCATATTTATTTGGGTCATTATGATATTTTGGATTTTATTTTTAAGTAATTAAATGTTGTTGACTTGACCCATTTTGTGTGTTTAGAAAATATAAATAATTTTACCTAGTGGTAAAATAACACCAGCCTTCTTTGCCACAATGGTTGATTTGTTGAGGAGTTTTCTTGTGATCACTACTGATTAATATAGATATTCTAAAATACCTTTTAAAATTTTATAAAAATATATTCTCTTTGATTATATATTAATGTTTTTTGTTTTCTTTTTATTGCAGAAATTTGGTAACTCATTAAATTTAATTTTTGTTGTATTTGTCTGAGCATATTTAACTTTTTTCAATTAATTTAAATTCATACTTTTGAGTTTTTTTGCTCGTAGACATTTATATTTATCATAAATTTTAATCATTTCATAACTTAATTACATGTATTATGTTAAACTTGTATCGCTATTATATAATTAACTATAATATAATCATAAAACTAATTCAAGTATAACATACTTTCTACATATATGACCTAACCGAAAAGTCACAATTTATTAACTTTTTCTTATGTTTCTAACCGAATATTTCTCAATTCTGAGTGTCGCACTCATACAAATCACCAAATTTGATTATATTTTTTTAACCTTCATAAATTAAATAAAACTCTGTACTTTCTATTCATCAAACATAACAAATATATTCCCTTAACAAATGGGAAAAAAATTTGACACAAGAAAAGAAAATCAGTGATAATAAATATAAACATTATTTTTTTATGTAGAGATAGAGTTTGTAGTAATTTGATAAATCATAAATCTACAACAACAATAATAATAGCATATTTATATAATTTCACAAGTCGAGTTTAAAGAGAATGGTTTATATGCTATTATAACCTTAATCCTATCTTATGAAAGAATAGTGATTGTTTACGATAGACACTCAACTCAAGTTAAATATATCAAAATCAGTAAGAAAAAAAATATAAGAAATCACATAAAAAAGAACATTAGAAATATGAATGATTTCAATAGTTAGAGGGGTTTATTTTACGTTGCATGTTTTGAGTTTTTACTATAAATGGTTTCTGACACAGAGATAAAAATATGTAGTATTATTTTCTAATTCACATTTCTTTTGAAGATCAATAGAAAAACATACATTTATACCAATAGCCCTGTTATGATTAAAGCTATTTGGAGTAAACTAATCTTTAATTAACAAACAAATCATACCCTTAGTTGACTATGAAAATGTAATGACCCGAAAAGTCATTTTTAAATTTTTTATAAAATTATTATTTTACCCCTCTCGATAGTTACCCCGAGTCATTTATTTACCAATCGGTCAAGTTAGTTTGGAAATTTTGAACGATTGAATAACTATGATTATTTAATTGACGGGTATTTATTTAGTTGGTGAATAATGGATTATTTAATTGACGAATATTTATTTAGTTGGTGAATAATGGGCCAAGTCCATAATTAATACCCTATCGCTTGACCCATATATTGAATTAAGATTAATTGGGGGTTAAAATCTCTTTTTTGTCATATCACAATCCACCACATTTTCTACGTACAAACACGAAGAGAGGCGCAACACGCATCACAAGAATCAAGAACACAACTCTTCCAGGTAAACGAAATAACAAAGCCTAAATCTTGTAATTAGTGCATGCATTGGATATTAAGGAATTAAAAATTGGCATATAGGTTACTGGATGTTGCAATTGGAAATTGCGGCTAAGAATCTTCGAAAGTAATGATTGCCAATGATTGGCTAATGATAGTAGCATGAGACTTGGATTGGTAAATAGAAAAGAAATCAAATTTGAAAGTTCTTGTTGCTGCAACGTGACTTCGTTTGGGATAACATACATATAGTGGGTTTGATTTTTTTTATTTGATTGATTTATCACATTATGACTGAAATTTTGGTATATTAAAATAGGTAATTAACTATTAGGGTTGTAGTGTTTGGAGAAATTATGGCTTAACCCTAGATTTGAAATTTAAGAAATATGAGATTTGACCTATTGGTTGGAATCAAGATTTAGAAATTTTATTGTAAATTCGGGTGAATTTTGGGTCTAAGCTACACATATAGTAATATGGGTGTTGTTAGTTTCAAAAGCTTATTGTGATTATTTATTTGAATAGATTGGATTGATTTAGAAGTCCAACGAAAAGGGAAGGCTCAAGTCCTGGAGTGATTGTTCGACTATTTGAGGCAAATGAATTTCTAAACCTTGTTAAATGCATAGAATCGTGTATTTCCTTGTGGTATGTGTTGGGGAGTAATGGGACTTGGTGATGGGTTGACTTGTCCATGTTGAATAATTCTAATGATGAAAAAAGGGGTAATAAAAGACAATGTGATTAATTGTTGGCGTGTGATGTGTTGAGAATGATTTGAAAGACTTATTGACTCATTGTTGATGTTGTATCACGATTGTGTTGTTGTGAATTGCGCATTATTATGAAAATGGTCATCTCCTCATTATTTGTGTGAATATGTCATTTGCATTGGCTCTGAGACATGGTTGTGATAAGTGTTATGTGATAAGAGGATGTATCATTTCGAGGGACGTGTCGCGCGCCGCGACGGATACTATATATCGAGGGACGTATCGTGCGCCGCGATGGATACTATATATCGAGGGATGTATCGTGCGCCGCGATGGATACTATATATCGAGGGACGTATCGCGCGCCGTGATAGATGCATGAACATATATGTTCCCGATAGGTCCCAGACTGTGAGACAGCGGGTGTGTATCATTATGTCAGACATGCATCATTATACTTGACATTGCATTTCATTGTATTACACATCTTTATCATTGGTGAACTTGATCTTGTGTGTTGGTGATCTTGTGAGTGTCTTACCTTGTGATTGATGAATATTGAGTTTGTTGTTGAGGATATGTAATTGTTAGAGTGTTGTTGTTGAGCTGGGTGCTATGTAAATTGTGAACTGTTAGGTTGGGCTGGTTTTATGCAGGTTGTAGTTGTGGAGGTTTGGTTGGGTGTAAGGAGTACCCGTATTCTATTCCCTTAGCTTGTGTTTAGAAGTTTACTTGCTGAGTACCGTGTGGTTTGGTACTCACCCCTTGCTTCCACATTTTTGTAGGTTATGAGCCCGGATCTTCGTGATACTTTCTATTCTCTTCTTTTCCGAGGCTTTCTGGAGATTTGTGAGGTAGTTGCTCGTCATCTCAGTGAACCTTCTTACTCCTATTTATTATCTTGTTCTATTCTAGAAACAATGTCATTTGAGACTTGTGTTTTTCTTTGAATCAATTGTAATACTTTAGAGGATTGTACACGTGACAATCAGGTTTTGGGGGTTTAATTAAGTTGACTTTGTTTTCCGCAGTATTTTATAGTATTAGACTTTTATTCTCATTTTACTTCCGCATTCACCTTATTAGTTGGATTTTAGGCTGATTTATCTTGGTGGGATAAGACGAGTGTCATCACGTCCATTTTTGGGTCGTGACAGAAAAAGAAATATTAATACATAATTATGAAAAGGATAAACGGTAAGAAAATGTAATAAATATGGCAACTAAAATATTGTATTTAGTAAAGGAACAATAACAACAAACGAAATAGTGCGATAATCGATACATAATAAAACAACATATTCTAACAAATGTCAAAAGCAAGAAATCAAAAGTACGATTAGGTTTTATCAATACATTAATCAAACTTAGTGTCTCTACCAATATAAGAACTGGATCTAAGGACCTCCTTTGTATAATACCAAGAAATAATGAAACTTTTTTTTAGAAATGAAACATTTATATTATGTCAAATATTGAAAATGATAACTATTTTTTGTTTTCTTTCTAATCCGTTGATGAAATTAAGTGAAGCATTGAAATTATGTTGAAATATGAAGACCACAACATTTGTAGGCCTATTTACTTGAGCTTAAGATATTTTGGACTTTATTTTAAGTAAAGTGAAATATTGTAGGCTTAATCCATTTTATGTGTTTTGTAGATATAAATACCTTTTAAATTTTTTCAAAAAAATGCTATCTTTCTTTGACTACATATGATTGTTTTTTTGTTTTTTTATTGTAGAATTTGATACTTCATTAAATTTAATTTTTGTTGTATTTGATTAAGCACATTTAATTTTTCATTAATTTAAATTCATAATTTTAATTTTCTGCTTGTATACATTTATATTTGTCGTAAACTTTAATCGTTTCATAACTTTATTATATGTGTTATGTTAAACTTGTATTGCTATTTTATAATTAATTGTAATATAATCTTAAAACTAATAAATACAATTAAAATAGAAGACTTTAGTTTAGCATTTAAAAAGGTTAGTTATTGATTTTGCTATTTATTAATACTACTTTAAAATTTGGGTTAGTCAAATAGTCTATAAATTTATTGATGTTTTGTTTCATTTCTAAAATTAATGGTCGGTCAAACTAAGATATTTTAAATTTGGATAAAACGAGTATTAGATTTGATAATAAAGTTGTTAAGGACACTAATTTAACAAGAGAATTTAGATATTAATATGTTTCCTTTCTATAACATTAAGAAAAATGCAGTTGACTTGATCATATAAATTTTCTAACCAAATATATTTGTTTCCAATACTTATTTTTTAACAATTTATATTATTAAGGTAAGTGAGTCTTTATGAATTTTATCTTATAGAGTTTGAAGTTAAAGGAATATTTTTAAAAAAAATGATATTCTAAGTAGGAATTAGAAATTAAAAGAATCCATCAATTATTGTTTAATGGTTTATTATTATACATATGTGTGGTGCGTGTTTATTTGGGTGAAATATATCATGATCGGAAAAATTATCATAAGCTTTCTTTAATCTTGTAATTAAAGTTATGCTTTACATTTAAGTTCAATATTGAACTCGAATTATTACTTCAAATTTGGAAGAAATACATATTGTGAATTAAATCTTACAAATAAATGAAATTTATAGTTCTTTATGAACTTAAATTTACGAGATTAAAGAATTAACGTTGTTACTATTATTTCAATATAATTTTAGCAGTGAATATCCCTTGGACCATTTTTCACTTGTAACGCATTTCACACATTGATACTTGAAGCCTGAAGAATCTCTGTTTTTTTTCCTTTTCATTTTTTTTCCCAGTTTACGTCCCAAGATATTTTAAGAGAGTAAATCTACATGAATTGATCAGCATTTTAATATGTATCTTTGTTATTAATAAGTTTTTACCTATAAAAGCAATCTTTTTCGAGGATCACGCTCACAAAAATCTTCAAAATTGATTTTTTTTTTTTAAACCTTCATAATTAAATAAAACTTTATATTTTCAAATATATGAATATATTTTTTTTTATCAAATATATTTCTTCACTAAAAGGGAAAAAATAAGTTTTTTTTCTCACAAGAAAATAAATTAAAACTAATGATAATAAATATAAACATAATTATTTTTTTATTTACTGATAGTGTTTGCATTAATTCGATAAATATACAACAACAATAATTATAGCATATCCAATGTAAGTTTATGAGTGAAATTTAAGGAGAATGGTGTCTATGCAACCTTACCTTATTATCTCTATCAGATTGTGAAGGTAGAATGATTATTTTTATAGACACTCCGCTCAAATTAAACATATTAAAAATCAGTAAGAAAAGTAAATAAAATAAATCATATAGAAAAGAACATTAGAAATGTGAATGATTTAATTCAACGGTTAGAAAAAATTATTTTACTCTGCATGCTTTTGAGAATTTCCTATGTGATTTTTGGCATAGATATTTGAAAATATATATTATTATATTATTTTCTAATTCACATTGCTTTTAGAGATCAATAGCAAAACATACTTTCATATCGGTATATTATAATGATTAAAGTTATTTGGAATAAAATAAACTTTGATTAATAAATAAATCATGTCCTTAATTGACTATAAAAAGACAAAATTAATACACAAATATAATTATAATAACCCTTGATTTATCATTTTCAGTGGTCATGCCGCAAAGAATAATAGAGACCTTAATTAGATTATTTTTTAAAAAAACAATTAGGTTTCAACAATACCTCAATTAAACATTTAAGTGTCTCTACATAAGAATTAGATTTATGAACTTCCTTTATATAATACAAAGAAAAAACCAAAAATAAATTAGAAAAGAACATTAATTTTTTTTATTATGTCAAAAAATAATGAAAACGGCAACTCTTTTTTTATTTTCTTTCTTATCGTTTGATGAAATTAAGTGAAGCATTGAAATTTTGTTGAAACACATATGAAGACCAAAATATTTGTAGGCCTATTTATTTGGCTCATTATGATATTTTGGACTTTATTTTTAAGTAATTAAATATTGGTGACCCGACCCATTTTATGTGTTTGGTAAATATAAATAATTTTATCTATTGGTAAATTAACACCGGCCTTCTTTGACACAGTAGTTGATTGGTTGAGAAGTTTTCTTCTGACTACTAGGTCAAGGGTTCGAGGCTGGTAAGCCGAAGACATCACTGGTTAATATAGGTATTCTAAAATACCTTTTTAAATTTAAAAAAAAAATATTTTCCCTTTGATTACATACTATTGTTTTTTATTTTTTGTTTTTTGTTTTTTATTGCTGAAATTTGGAAACTCCTTAAATTTAGTTTTTGTTGTATTTGACAAGGCATACTTAACTTTTTCAATTAATTTAAATTCATACTTCTGAGTTTTTTGCTTGTAGACATTTATATTTATCATAAATTTTAATCATCTCACAACTTAATTACATATACCGTGTTAAATTTGTACTGCTATTTTATAATTAACTATAATATAATCATAAAACTGATTCAATTATAACATATTTTCTACATATATGAACCGAAAAGTCACAATTTTATGACTTTTTCTTATGTTTCTAATCGAATATTATTTGTTTTATTTAGAGGATCGCACTCACATAAATCTTTAAAATTGATGATATTTTTTTAACCTTCATAAATTAAATAAGACTCTATACTTTCTATTCATCAAACATAAAAAATATATTCCTTCACCAAAAGGGAAAAATTGACACAAAAAAAGAAAATCTGTGATAATAAATATAAAACATGATTATTTTTATTTAGAGATAGTGTTTGTAATAATTTGATAAATGTAAAACAACAATAATAATAGCATATTATGTAATTTTACAAGTCAGATTTAAGGAGAATGGTCTATATGTAATCTTAACCTTATATGAAGGTAATGTAATTGTTTACGATACACTCAACTCAAGTTAAATATATCAAAATCAATTAAGAAATATAAGCAATCATACAAAAAAGAACCAAGTTAAATATATCAAAATCAATTAAAAAATATATATGCAATCATATAAAAAAGAACATTAGCAATGTGAATGATTTCATTTGTTAGGGGGGTTTATTTTACGTTGCATGTTTTGAGCTTTTACTATATATGATTTTTGACACATAGATGTGAAAACATGTAGTATTATTTTCTAATTCACATTTATTTTGAAGATCAATAAGAAAACATACATTTATACTAGTAACCCTGTGATGATTAGAACTATATGGGATAAATAAATCTTTGATTAACGAATAAATCACGTTCTTAACTTACTATGAAAAGGAAAAAATAATACACAATTATGAAAAGGAAAAAGGGTAAGAAAATGTGAAAAAAGATGGCAACTAAAGTATTACATTTAGAAAAGGAACAATAACAACAAAAATAATAGTGCGATAATCAATACATAATATCTTTGTAAGAATTAGATCTAAGGACCTTCTTTGTATAAAACTTTTTCTTTTTTAGAAAAGAAACATTTATATTATGTCAAATACTACAAACGGTAACTCTTTTGTTATTTTCTTTTTAATCCTTTGATGAAATTAAGTGAAACATTGAAATTTTCTTGAAATTGGAAGACCAAGATATTTGTAGGCCTATTTACTTAGGCAATTAAGATATTTTGGAATTTATTATTTTGAGTAATAAAATATTATTGGCCTTACTCATTTTACGTATTTAGTAAATAGAAATAATTTTATTTGTTGGTACTAGGTCAAGAGTTCAAGGTTGGTAAACAGAAAAAATCAACAAGATAAGATATTCTAAAATACCTTTTTATTTAAAAAAAAAAAAATCTCTCTTTGATTACATATGTCTGTTTTTTGTTTTTTATTGTAGAACTTTGGAAAATCATTAAATTTAGTTCTTGTTATATTTGACTAGACACATTTAACTTTCAATTAATTTAGATTCGTACTTTTAATTCTCTTCCTTGTAAATAATCATGTTAAATTTCTACTTTCTAAAATACCATTTTATGTTTTTTTTTTTTAAAATAAAAAATATTTTCTTAACACTATGAGATTTGTGTAATTTACCCAATAATGTTGGTCTGACCCATTTTATATGATTAGTAAATATAAATAATTTTACTTGTCAAATTAACACCGGCCTTCTTGATCTAAGTGGTTGACTAGTTGAGGAGTTTACTCCTGATCACTAGGTCAAGAATTCAAGGCTGGTAAACAGAAAAAAATAAGCAAGCAAAGGTATTTTGAAATACCTTTTAATTTTCGTTAAAAAATTATTTTCTCTCTTTGATTATTTTTTGTTTTTTATTGAAAAATTTGAAAAATCATTAAATTTAGTTCTTGTTGTATTTGACTAGATACATTCAATTTTCAATTAATTCAAATTCGTACTTTTGATTCTCTTGCTTGAAAATATTTATTTATATTATTATAAGTTTTGATTATTTCATAACTTAATTACATGTGTTATGTTTAATTTGTACTTTCTAACATACCATTTTTTTGTTGTTTTTTTTTTTTTTTAAATAATATTTTTTTAACTCTATGAATTTGTGTAGATTGCCTTAATAATGTTGGCCCGACCCATTTTATGTGCTTAGTATATATAAATAATTTTACTTATTAAATTAACACCGACCTTCTTAGTCTAATTGGTTGAGGAATTTACTCCTGACCATTAGGTCAAGAGTTCAAGGCTAGTAAACAGAAAAAATTCATCAAGATAAGGTATTCTAAAATATCTTTTTAATTTTTCTTAAAAAATATTTTCTCTTTTTGATTACATATGATTGTTTTTTGTATTTTTTATTGTAGAAATTTGAATATGATTGTTTTTTGTTTTTTTTTTTATTGTAGAAATTTGAAATTGTTAAATTTAGTTATTGTTATATTTGACTACGCACATTTAATTTTTAATTAATTTAAATTTATACTTTTGAATTTCTTGTTTGTAAATATTTATATTTATCATAAATTTTAATTGTTCCATAACTTAATTACATGTGTTATATTGAACTTATATTGCTATTTTATGATTAACTGTAATATATTCATAAAACTAGTTAAAGTATAATTAACAGACTTATTACTTCCTACGTAAATGAACCAAAAAGTCACATTTTATAACTTTTTCTTATGTTTCTAATTGAATATTATTTGTTTTATATCTCAATCAATGAAGTGTCCATTATTAATAAGTCTTTACCTATAAAAACAATCAATTCCCGAAGGTAGCACTCACACAAATCTTTAAAATCAACTTTTTTTAACCTTCATAATTAAATAACTCTATACTATATACTAAATTTTTTTTTAAAATCATGTATATATTGATTATCACGGATTTTATTTTCTTGTGCCAATTTGTTATGTCACCAAAAGGGAAAAAAATTGATACAAGAAAAGAAAACCAGTGATAATAATTATAAACATAAATTTAAAAAAAAATTATAGATTCTATTTGCAAATTTTGATAAATATACGACAATAATAATAATAGCATGCATGCCCAACGTGGCAATGTAAGTTTATGAGTAGAGTTTAAGGAGAGTGATATGTATGCAATCTTAACCTTAAGTTTTTAATCCTAATTTGTAAAGGTAAAGTGATTGTTTTTAATAGACATTCGGCTTAAGTTAAACATACCAAATCAGTAAGAAATAAAATACAAAAATTCATATTAAAAAAGATTAAAAGAACATTAGCCATATGAATGATTTCAACCATATTTAGAATGAATTATTTTAAGTTGCATGATTTTAAGCTTTCAATAGGAAAATATTCATTCACACCGATAGCCCCCCGTAATGATTAAAGCTATTTAGGAAAAACTAATCTTTCGTTAATAAACAAATCACGTCCTTAACCGACTATGAAAAGGCAAAAAATAATAATACTAAAATGTGATTATAAGTTATAACCCTTGATTTATCATTCTCAGTGGACACGCCACAAAGAATATTAGTAGACCTAAATTAAACATTACAAAAACATGCAATTATGATGAATTTAATTAAAACCTTAATCATCTCACATTTGGTAATATCAAATACCATCACAATTCTCACCAATTGTTTTTTTCTTTTTTCCCTTTTTCTTTTTTGGTTGAAAGCAACCTGTCACCCGGTATAAAAAAATATAACTATAAAAAAAGACATACTTTAAAAAAAAAAAAAAAAAAAAAGAGTTTCCCATGTGAGTTCAAAAGGTACAATTAGGTTTCACCAATACCTCAATCAAAACTTAATAGGCGTTTGGCTATACATTTCAATATTTTTCACTTTATTCTAAATTTATAATTAATTATAATATAATCATAAAACTTTATTTATACAGTTGGAGTTAAAAATAAAAAAATTGTGTTTAATTATACTTTTTACAAAGAATATTTATAATAATTTTCATGATTAAATCTACTTAAATACAACTTTAAAAGTGAAAAATAAGTTGGAGAACAAGTTATAAATTTCCAAATTTTAAATATAACTTTAAGTTGAATTTGAAGTTTTAATGACCAAACATTGATATGATTCTTTAAAGAAAGGTCCCAAGGCCTAATATGATTCTTTAAAGAAGAAGAAAAAAGGTACTTAATCCTTTTATGGTGTTTTAATTATTGTATTATTTCATTGTTATTATTGTTTCTGTATTAGTTGCTATATTTTCTTCATTGATATTTTTCTTTTCATACTTATTTTGATTTGTTGCATTCAAACTGAGGCCTGATGGTCGTTCGGAAACAGTCTCTCTATCTTTACGAGATAGAGATAAGGTTTGTATATGCTCTACCCTCCTCAGACCCCACTTACGAGATTTCAATGTGTTATTGTAATCCTTTGATGAAATAAAGTGAAGCATTGAAAATCCTGTTGAAATATGAAGACCAAAATATTTATAGGCCTACCCACTTGGGCCATTAAGCTTTACCCGTTGAACATGGACTCTAGCCCATCAATCTTTGGGCTTTCATTGGAAATACGGAAAAGAGAAACTTGCAGGCCTGGCTCATTTTATGTGTTTTGTACGATATAAATAATTTTTTTTGTTGATAAATTAACACCGGCCTCCTTGTTCATAATGGTTGGGGGAGTTTGCTCCTTACCACTAGTAGGTCAAGGGTTCAAAGGCCGGTAAGGAGAAGGAGAATAGAAGAAGAATTTGAGGTATTCTAAAATACCTTTTTAGATTTTAAATAAAATATTAAATTTGGTATATTTATTTTTTAATTCATACTTTTTATTTCTTCTCTTGTGAATATTTATATTTATTTATAATTATTAATCATTTCACAATTTAATTACCTATATGTTATGTTAAGTTGGTACTGATATAGTAAAATAAAACAGTTAAAGTATAACATACTTTTTACATAAACGTCAGACCAAAAACTCACATTTCAGTTAATTTAGCCTTCAGTCTTGAATATCTTACATAATTTAATCAGTTTAAATCTGTACTTTACTATCTTGAAATATTAGAGCTTATAACTAATTGTTACGTCAATGAAATTGGTTATTTATTTAATCAGTAATAATTAATGTTTGAATTATCAAAACAATAATGTTTAATCTAAACTAGATGAAAATATGATTATTATTATTTTAATTTACAGATAGACACTAATTCAAGGAAAATTTACCTAAATACACATCTTATTTTACCACATCTCTAAAATTTCATACCATTTAAAAAAAAATACAAAAATCTCTTTCGAATATATCCCTATCATATCTCTTGGATATATCTCTATCCCCTCTCGGATACATCACTCCTATTTAGTAATGTATTATTTGCAATCTACGAGCTATGTATTCGCAGGTTTCCTGATATATCGGAGGTCCTATAGTTTTAAGGAATTTTTGTAATTTGAAAAAGAATAAAAATATATTGTAATTAACTCTTAACACTATGAAATTTATATAATTTTTACGTTATTCAATCAATATATAACATGTGAGTTTGTTTGCCTAAACAACTTGGACGTTGGTTATTGGGCTACCTCAAATGTTCCATTAGTTCCAAGGAGTTTGGGTTAGCCTGCCCATTCCATGTGAACAACGATGTCATATAATATGGGTAGTGGGCCTAATGGGGGAAGCGTAGTCGACGGTTTAAAGATCTCTTTGAGCAAAATTAAATTTTTTTATGAAAAATTCTTAAATTACGATCTAAAATTTTCTATGTAATTTCAAACTTTAGACTATTGAGAACATAATTAAATAATATAAATATGCAGAGGTTAGGCATGTGACCGAATTTCATCGTCACACATTATCAAAATCATATAATGTTTTATATGTAAGGTTGAATAATATATGAACAAACATTTAACCGATTCTAACGTAGTCTGTAAGGATAAGTTTTAAAGATTATATTTGAAAATTGGTTAAAGATAAACAACATTTTTGATGACCTTAAAAAAAGAAAAGAAATTATACCATTGAATATTGATATTAAAAATAGATAGTCTTAGACTTTTGACATTTACTTACCCCGTGATCAACTTCAATTTCAAAAGTCAAAAAGAACTTAGACTTCAAGCTTTGACCATGAAGCAAACGAGATCAGAAGTTCTAAACCATCCACCTTCAATCTCATCGGGGCGATGGCACCACTAGAGGAAAGAAATTAGAAATAGTTGGTCATGTAGTGGAAGGATAAGTACCCAGAGGCTTCCACTCCAACAAATGCCTGATGGCTTAAATCATTTCCCACCCATATATACTCTCTTTTTTTCACTTCATAATAACTAAGCTTTAAAAAATTTCTTTTATCCCTGATAAAATTATTTTTATCCAAGTAAATAAATTATTTAAAACGGAGAGAGTATCGTGTTTCAATTAGTGGCCAAGATATGCAGATCGACAGTTGAAAATCATTAGCATCAAAGGGCTATAATTGCCTCTCCAATTATAATTGTATCATTGTTGAAAATCAATACATTATGGACCCACGTAAATTATAGTTATAGATCTTCTTCTTTATTTTTATATAGGATCTTTTCAATTGACACTTTTCTTGATAAAAATAAATATATATATATTTCAATTTACAGGGCCAACACACCTGAGTGGACCTCCATGAATTATATTGAAAAAATGAGGTACAAATTTTAATGGTTGAGACACATGAAGTCAATGAGTATATGTCATTATTAGAACCAATTGGAGGCTCTAGTGCTTACAAAAAGTGTAAAATGTCATTTCCATTTCAAAGTCAAAGAAACATTTTCACAACCACCATATTGTTGTATGTTGAAAATATAGACTATAGTATAGCCCACAATTTTTAAGTTAGAAAAAGATCACAATTTTAGCCCACTTACCCTTTAACCACTCAACAATCTCACAAGAAAACATCCACATACATTATTCATCTTTGTACAACCACTACATTTGATATTAAGGTGTGTTTAGTATGATACAAATAATTCTCCAAAAAATCCTTATAAGGACAGTCCGATGCACTAAAATTTCCGCTATGTGCAGAATTTGGAAAAGGACCTGACCACAAGGGCCTATTATACGTAGCCTTATAACAATATTAAACAAACTTGATAGAGTTTCGATAAAATATTTAGTAATACATATCGCAATAGGAATGTTTAAGAGTTTGTTAAGAATTAAGATAACCGTGGAAAAAATGTCTTTCGGTGAATAACTGCAAGTTACTTTTTCTATTTAATTTGGGGTAAATGTATTGAGGAAACTATTTCATGTCAATAGAACATTAGAAATAACTTCATTATTGAAAAAGATAATTAGAAAATATTTTCTATATTACCAAATACACCATCAATCGTCAAATATATTGAATAGGGTAAAACTAAAGCATTTATAAATGGTGTTTGAATTATGATCACTAGAAGACAAGTATGTGACTTTACATACAAACTAAACCAAATAAATACTAATTAATTATCAATCAAATGAGACCGTATGATCTTGAGACCAGTTGCATGTTTTATGGATCATTTGGTGTATGTTTGCAATCAAAAACTATTCATGATCTCATCATAAACTAACCAAAATAGTAGAAGGAAAGGGGAAAAAAGAAGAAGGAAACATTTAAAAATTAATGAAAGCGAAAAGGAGGAGTCTAACATTATCAATTTACAAAATCAAAAAAACAAATGGAGTATATTGGTTTCTCTGTCTCAATTTATATAACAGAATATTCAAATATTGAAAGTCAAATTCGTTTTGTTTTAATCTTGAATTCAGACATATAATCTTTAAAGTTTTTGAAAAATAAGTTACATACAACCACTCTTTGTCAGATTATTTTACTCATGTTAGCTTGACACAATGCTTAAAAAGACTTTTATTAAAAGTGTATTTTATCAAACTAAACCTTATTAATGATGCATTAAAACTCTAATATGGACACATAAAAAAGAAAAAAATAATATTTTTAGTATAACAGTCAAGTAAAATAAAACGAAGAAAATATATAAAAAGTATCAGAAATCACAAGAAATGACAATTTAAAATATTTAAAAAGCATACGAATAAATCGCTATCATTCGACTTTAAATCAAAATCAAAATTATATCATATAAATTGAGACGAAAATACTAGTAAAATAAATATCACAAAGTCAACCACACTTTCTAAGCATGTCTTTGGTTATATATATGTATCTAGTAATTTCAAGGTTCCCATCATAACCCCCCACCCTCACACGCAAAATAATAATATAATGACAACACATTGAATATAGTGTCATCATTTCTCATTCCCCCTAACTTGCCGTGCCGTCACAAACAGACTAATTTTAACATCCCAATGACAATTAATATAATTATATGATTTTCCATGATCCAAAGTTTTTTATTAATCATATTAATAAAAAATGATTAGTGCTAACAATTTCAGAGCAAAACAGCTATCTAGCTAGACTAGCAGTCCACATGAAAGTCTGAATATATCAATGTTTAAGAAAACTCTGAAATAAATCAAATAATTTGAAGATTAAAAAAAAATAAAAAAATATTGATATGACGTGGCTCTGTGAATATTGAACTTTTCTCATATGATAGATACAAAAATTATGCGTCGTCGTTGTTCTTGATAATTAACAACAGATTACAAACTGTAACAATATATAGTACTGATGAATATATTAATGCATAAAATTAAACCTCAATGATGAAGCGGATTTGGGCCGGTAGGAACGAGGCGTTTTTCGACACCGTAAATCGGATCGATCTCAGTTTCAGGCGACGGAGACAGGTGTTTCCGGTGAGGATGACGTTGCATAAACGGCGTGAAATCAAATTTGGTTGCAATCAATTCTCTTCTGCGGCTCAAAATCACATTATCGGAGTAATTACACCATCCATGAATAAGACAGAAGACGATAGCAATCGAAAGAATGAGAGCGAATAGACACTTCTTAGTAACAATTTTGAATATTACTGCCATAATAACTGGAGAGAAAATGGAGCATGGAGATCAGAAAAGCATATGACAGTATATAGAAGAAATAGTAGTATTAATACGGGAATTTTAGATCTTGAAGTTGAAGTTGAAGTTGAAGTTGAAGTTGAAGACTGAAAGAAGCAATTAGAAATAGAGTTGTTGTTACATAAGCTGCAGGTTGACATGGGAGCAATGTTTTTGCTTCCATGAGACTTTACTTGATCACCAAAACTAATTAATAAGCTTTGATCATCAAAATCAACTTTTCTATTTTGTTTATATATAGTACTAATTACTCACTCTGTCAAATGATAGTTGTCACTTGACACATGAATTAAGAAACAGTGTTGTTAAATATAAATCATCTAAATATTGAAAAATGAATGATAATTATTCATTGGTTTTTATAAATTGGACATTCCAAAATAGTATAGTAGACAAGTAAAGATGGACGGAGGGAGAAGTATATAGTATATAGTATATAGTATATAAACTTTATGTATTTGGTATTTGTGGAGAAAAAGAGAGAAATGGAGGTCCAAATAATACGGAGAGGGAGGCAAAGTTTGTCGACATTTAATTTTCCTCCAATAAAAACTTGCTTTGCGTTCACGTTAGAGTGGCCATTAAATTTTCCTTAGTCAAACCTTATATTATTTTCATTTTAATTAATGGAAAATGCATGGCCCCTATTATTTAACTTTGAAAAATAAGAAACCTATATAATTAGTTAATTACATTGACAAGAAACATAATGTTTTTTTTTAACACAGTAGAGTGGCCATTAAATTCATTAGGAAGTACTTTAATTAAGTTTATTTTTTTCATAAAGGAAAAAAAAGGATTAAAGTTATATTGCAGATAGAATCAAGAATTGAACTTATAATTAGAGCTGGAAATTTTACCACAACATTATTCGACTTATTGGGTTTGAAATTGAAATTTATTGTTTTTACTTATATATTTGATTAATGTTTCAAGTCATATAAGTCCGAGCTAAAGTTAGTGAATTGGATGAACGAGTCTGACTATATTTGAATTCGTGTAGGGTCTTATTTGGGAGGAAGTGTTTTCTATCAAGGATTTTTCCACACATAGGATTTGAACCCGAGACCTTTTGATTAAGGAAGAAGCAACATCATCCTCCACATTACATTCTTTGGTGGTCCTATTTTCCAAGTTACTAACTCCTTATCATAATCAAGTGATCAACTATATCTAGCGAGTTGTTTTTTAATATTATCTAGTAGTCATAAATTAAGTTATTTTTAATAATGACAATATATATAACTTGAAGTCTTAGAAGGACATCATAACATTGTTACTACGAATGTAAGTAAATAAAAGTGTAACCTATAGTAGCATGGTTCGAAATTACTATATGAAGAATAGCCAAAGCCATCAAGAAGCCCATTGCACATCATGACTCTTCATTTGAGCCATTGAATATACATGTAGCAAACAAGACAAGAAAGAGCCATTGAATTAATTCCTTATTGAAATATTTTTGGACTTTCTTTTTATTTTTGCTCTTTATTGTAATTGATATTTATTTACTTATTTAATCCTGGAAGAAAGAAATTTAATATCTAGTAGAAACTACTAAAACTATATTGTCAAAGGCTCAAAGCAGAAATCATTGATTTATTCTTGCTTACTATACAAATTGATCAATTACTAGTGAAACTCAAGATTATAATTGTATTTATTTTCAAGTTAGTTTTATGGAGTTCATGATTTCTTTTTAATTGCAATTTCTTTTTACAGAGTCAACAAAAATCATTACAAAATAGAGGAGAATATTTTGGTCAAGATATGCTAGAAATTAACAATATCAACTTTAATTATCACTAATTAAAGAGATGACATTCTCGGATAATTTTTCTATGTCTTATAATTGTTAAAGAAAGGGAAGCTGAGCACTTTTTTTTTTGATTATTTTGTAATTTATATAGTTTATTACTAATTAAATGCAATTTCATTGTGCAAGATCCCCATTTATCTCCCCAAAATTACTATAGTCAAAGGTTAGGTATTTCAACTTTCAAGTAGTACAATGAAAGGATGTTAAATTTAATTTTGGACTTTGATGCGCGTGCTGTAGTCCAGTTATGTTAAAGCACTTTGTATTCTAGAAATACCTTTTATTATAGGAATTTACTTTTGAACAATATAAAAGATCAAAACTTGTATGATTTATCTTATTATATAACAAGTTATCACTCTAATTTTAGGTTATCATATATGACTTGATAGAAAGTGTTACTTAATCGTAGGCCAACGTTATTTCAATACAGAATTTTACTTTCGTACAGTATTTTTCTTATTTTTATATTTTCGTACTATATGTTTTCATATTTTATTTTATTTTGTTATTCTGCTTCGAACACTTCTCTTTTGAGCTGAGTATCTATAAGAAACAATTTTTCTACCTCACAAAGATTGGGATAAGATCTTTGTACATCCTATCATCTGCAAATCTCATTTGTAAAGGACTACACTGAATATATTATTGTCGTTGTTCATTAATAGCACGAAAATTAAAGTGATGAGAGGATAGGGGACAAACCTTCTCTCCTATAGTGTTAGGAGCAGGTGAAGACAATAGACAATAGACCTCAGCGGCTGAGGCCTTTTCTTTCGGAAGTGGCAATCGACTTTGAATTTTTTTGAATGCCTTAATATAACTACTAAAAATTATAATGCAATAACTCTTGTCGGCTTCACCTTAATTTCATCGACCCTATTACTGTGTTTTTTCCCAAAAAACATCGATTCTCCATAAACTTGGATTTATGTGGTTTATACAACAACTAGTCATTTAAAAGTAGTAGGTGAAATTTGGACAATCATCCAGCTTGCTAGTAGTGGAGTTGTGTTTTTTCTTGCCTCAAAAATTGTCTAGCATGAGTGAGATGTGTGCGCGCACAAACAAAGTCTCATATTGATATATAGTTGAAAAGAAAAAGAAGCTACTTGAATACTTACTTTGAACGAGGTGAGGCTTTGGGGGAAAACCGTTTAGACTTGGCTCAAAAAAAACTACATCACACTCTTACTATTAAAAGTGTTCTAGGACCGTATTAGCCCAACAACTAATACCAGGATAAGTATGAAGATGGTGGAGTGTGGCATGGGGCTCGGGTTAGTGCATTTGCCTGTCTATGGGCCAGTTTACGACATTTGCCCATAGCTTTGAAGATTGTTAGTCACATTGGAGGTGTTGAATATGTTTAATGACGTGACAAAGTAGATAATATCACGTTGTATTAAGAGTATTCTTGAACCATTTTAGCCCAACAGAGTCTTCTGATCCATTCGTTGGTACTTAATTTATCATTCTCTTCTCAACCCCTTTTGAACCTCCTACGAAGAGGTCATTCATATGACAACGTTTTAATCAAATACTACACCAAATAATTGTTCTTTAGACGCACAATCTAGGCTATTATCTCCAACACATATTTTCATATCATGTTGCTTATTATATTCAATACATTATCGAATGAACCTTAAACTTAATTAACGTACTCTACTGATATATATATCTTGTCATTACAACATAAATACTAATTCACATTTATCTAAACCTGTAGAACTAGTCAAGTTATAGAGTTGATCTGGTCTTTGAGTTCACCAGAAATCTTTTTTAAAAATTGTGTTTCATAGTGACTAATTGCCATTTGTTGCATTGAATGTATATATAAGGGGCAACAGAATGTCTACATCCTAATTATATTGATCACATCATTCTGAAAACAACATCTACATTTGGAGGCTTCTGCATTTGCACATAGTACAACTATATAAAATCGTCGATGTCTTGCCATAATTCGTTCATATTTTATGATTTTCAGTCGATAGAACCAACATGGCCTGCAACAATAGAAAGTTTCATTCTGTGTTTATAATTTTATATACAGAGGAATATCATTTTCCTCTAGTCCATTTGTGACAATTCAAAGATACCTTCTCCATTTTATACCTTCAGCAGTTCAAGACACCAAGCTTAGAGACAGACACCTTACCATGAACTTTTGATTCCAATTTCAACCAAACATATTCAACAATGAAGCCACCACCAGCACCTCAGCCAAGTGACGGTATTAGAACACGAAGAAAACCATCATCAAGGGGTCATCCAAGATTTGTTGGTGTTCGCCAAAGGCCATCAGGAAGATGGGTTGCAGAGATCAAAGATTCTTTACAAAAGGTGAGGCTATGGCTTGGTACTTTTGACACTGCTGAGGATGCTGCAAGGGCATATGATCAAGCTGCTCGCACATTAAGAGGGGCTAACGCTCGTACAAATTTTGAACTACCCGCGTCTGATTCCCACCAAGGTAGTATTCTTGAAAATTCTGAGCCTTTTAACTTTGAAGAAGCCTGCAGAACAGAGGAACCTGAAAATAGTCTTGTTGGTGCACTTAAAGCTAAACTCTTTAACAGCAAGAATTCAAGATCTTTCATTCAAGCTTATGCCTCTAATTCAACTTCTCAATTAGCATCCAAAGTTAAACCATCACTACCTTGTATTGAAATCAAAAAAACATACTCACAAACTGAGAAATTACCTAAAATTGGACAAGGTAAGAATTATTCTGATCACTCGTTCAGGGGAAATCACAATCTTGATTACATAAGCCTCATGACGAACGATTATCAGCCCATGATCTCATCGTCACAATGTCAAGATAACCAGTGGTATAGTGAGACAGATTCAGCGATAATGTGGGCTAACGAGCAAGGACGATTACCATGGGGAGAACCACAAATGAGTCGAGTCCACGACGAGGCTTCATTTAGTACTACTATAAATAATAACATTCTTGGTAGTGGTAATAGTACTACTGCTACTTGTACATGGCCAGTTTCAGTTAGTGAACCAACGGTTGATTCGTCTACATTTGGGGAAGTAGATGTTTTAAATGGGTCAATAATGATGCCCGATATGAATGGATTAACACAAACAGCTTCAGTTCCAACTGAACAACAGTTCCTGCAGTTCGAAAATGGGCTTTGGGGTGTTGGTGACAATGCAGTTTGGGATCCCTTCCTTTTATCATCTGTGTGAGAAGAGTTTCAGATTTATGCTTTGATAGACATCAGAGTTGATAGAATTCTTTATTCTTTTTAGAGTTCTTTAATGTCTTCTTCTTTTTCACCTCTCCCACTCTTGTTGCTCCATTGGTGAGTCAAACCCAAAAACGTCAGGTTGGAGGTGGAGAGTGTTTATCATCCCAGCAACCCCTCTTGTCGCTTCTTTAGTGTCTCGTTTACCCTGTTTGTTACTATTTTATGATATTACTTATTACCAATAACAAAGCCTCACAGAGACTTATGGTATGAATTGTGTTTAATGCTTTCTTACTGTATTTCTCTGGACTTCAAATTAAATCAATGCTCCCACTAAAAATATTGTTGAAACTTGAAGTGGAAACAAGGTAGATATAAAGAGTGTTATGGGAAGATTCATGTGTACCTGAGTCCTGAAGTGAGCATTACATTGCTAACGCCTAAATCCATCATCTATTATAAACTATACCTGATATAATATGGAATAACAATACATAGGTTAAACATCAAAAGACAATCACTCCATCTTTTCCTCAAATCCATCATCAATACTCTTTTTAATTCTCTTAAATTTAAAAAAGTAAACCCAAATTTTGAATTTTACCTTGTATCCATTTTTAGTGCAAAAAAAAGAACACTCAATAAAAATAATGCGTTATTAGTCCTTGTATTACACAATTCCTACATAGCTTAGTTTCTTTTAACCAAACGACCCCCATGTCAGGATGACGATGGTACTCTCTTCACGAAGCTACAAACATGCATGCAGACTTCAGGCAGTCTGCATTTTTATTTTGCAGCTTAAAAATTACTTTGACCATCAACCTTCTTCCCAGTCTATGTCATCTTCTTCATCATTGTCGTCTTCCGAAGCATCTGCTTGAACATTCAAGTCTACCTTGAGATTTCCAGTTGTAGTAGTATTACCTGAAAACATACCCAATGTGAACATGATAGTTGAACTTCAAAACTAAACAAATCAAACACGACCTATAAATTGAAAGTGAAAATGAAGAAGCAGGACTCGGGAGAAAAGGAAAGAAGAATCAAAGCCTAAAGAATTGGGAGAAGACGAAATTTAGCAGTGATCATCACATATAAAACTCTAATCAAGCAAGCAGAACAAAGTAACACATCATACTAACTATAAAAAGTTAGAAGATCCTCTCTAACTGGTCACTAAGTTCCACCTACACACCTGAACTTCGTTGTAAAATCATTACACCTTCTCCTTGTCCAAAGTGTATCTACTGCCACTGTTAATAGTCTAAGACTACTACTTCCTAGGAAGTGTGAAGTGCATGACACATGTTGCTCAGTTTACAGGCCTAACTTCTATAAACTCCACAGAGCTTGCATGGCATTTGCAATCGATTTCTGTTATTGAGTAACAAGACTTTGAAAGACCATTACATTCTAGAAAGTTAAGGGTCGAGTAACTCTGGAACCTTAAGTATTCTCAAACAGAATTATCCATATCTCTCCTCTCTTGCATGGATTCCCACCTGGCCATATATTTCAGTTCTCAGCTTTCGTAGACTAGTTGTTTTATTCAAACAGGACAGAAAATTGTGTATGTAATCACTTTCTTGGCATCTCTATGATATATAAGTGTATAAATTGAGTATGTTATTCAGAACTATAGGTGTTGTGCGTATGTGCCTAAGCTCTTTCAGATGAATTCGTGAAAGATGTGAAGAGTTGTTAGCATACTTTGACAAGTTGCATTTTCTTCAATGTTCTTAATGTTCCTTTTATTTTTAAAAATCTTTTGATACCCAAAAAATCTCCCTTGTGTTAGCTTGTCCCAACCCCAGTGGGTCCAAAGGTTCAGAATATTGGCCAACCCCCCTCTAACCTGCTCCCTCTTAAATACCACAGTTTGTGTTAGCGGTAATTTTTCAGAATAATATTTAACAATTAGGAGAAGTGTTGTCCTCGCTGTTGAAGTAAACATAGTGGAGGAAACTTTGGAATTTATGGGAAACCCAAAAAAAATTAAAAAAATGGCCAACACTTCAAGCAGCTAAACCCCAGAGGTTCTGATGCACAAAGTATATCATTTTGATCCATTTGTTCCATTTATGGTCTCTCTCCATTTTATAAGGACTCAAGAAAGGATTTGCATAATAGTGTCTTTTTTACGGTTGCACTATGAATGGCTCATAGCAAAGCAGTACACAGTTGACAGTACAACACCAGCAACTCCCATCAACGAACAAGGTAAGGAGCTGAAACTCATGATGTAGCAAGCTAATAACTTCAATTACTAGCACCTCCATTATCAACTTCTTTGAACAGTCCTCCTATCCTCAACCACTTAAGAGATTGAAGTATATGAACAATATAAAATTACCTGCAGGTGGGGCTTCCTCCCATTCAACATCCTCTCCTTCGTCCTCCTCTTCGCGTTTGGATTTCATGCCAACTTGGCGCTCAGTAGAGGTGTTATACACTCCATCTGTAGTTGATGTTTCCGGTAACATTTTGGTAGCTTCTTCTTGCTCTTTTTGCCGCTTGAATAGAGCCTCATAATATGCCTTAATATATTCATCCTACCAAAACCAAGAAAAAAAAGAAGGCATTAAAGCATCAATATACAGCATATGGAGAATTCAAGCAAGAAAGGACGGGGCAGAATAAGAGAAGAAGGGCAGGAAGAGGTAATGAACCATAAAAAAGGCAATGAGCTTAACCTGTATATTTTTCACATCTTCAAATCCTATGGACTTCTTGTCATCAGATGATCCTGCTGCACCAGAAGTACCCTCCATATTTGATTCTTGCTTGACCTCTCCACGCTGCTCCTTTGTAAGATTCATTCCCTCCTTTATCATCCATGGAGGCAAAACTTTCATTGGTGTAGCTGAAACCTCGGACTTGATATCTCCTTTTTCTTCAAGACCAGAGAAAGCAACTTCAACCTGCAATCAACAGCAAAAAGTGGTTTATATTCATGACACAATAGTTTCAGGGTGTATATTACTCAATCAACATCTTACATAACTTGGGCACTATTATCTCCATCAATTTCATAAGGAAAGACAGCGAAAGCATTCAGAGCAATTGCTACATATTGTATTAGTGAGAAAAAACAGTTGCTAAAGGATAAATATAGACTCAAGTTATCAGTGAGAAAGGAAACAGAAGTTTGTATATAGTATAAACAAGTACCAAGACGTTCACAGGTACAAAAGGGAGAAAACTTAATGTTGCACTAAAAGGAGGGGGGTTAAACTGGTTGTTCTCAAGATTTGATCAGCAGACTACCTAACACAGAGCAAAAGCTTAGTTGTGCAACCTCACTGTATGGACTAGTGCATTAAAATCCAGTTCAGATATGTGAGTGTGTTGGAAAAATTCATGTACGTGCAAGTCGTAACTATGATGCATGAGCATGAATATACACCAAAATCACTGCATTGCATTTCCAAGAAGCATCAGAAGCAACTAGAAACACATAATGATGAGCTTCCAAGTAAAAGACTGTAACAACAGTATTTCTTTTTTCCTTTTCCAGTTGGGCAAAAGAACCTTTGTCTCCCCTACAAACGGCATAGGTGTTCCACCAAATCCAAGCCCTTGTCCTGACTTTGAGTCATTTGCATTATCTCCATTTGCACCACGGGCCACAGCGTTTGCTCGCACTTCCCATGCTTGAAGGCTTCCAAACTCGGGAGCAGGTAAATCTTTTACTCTGGCAAGTTGATCCATCAGTGGTTTGAGTTGTGCCTACAATTCTTTTAGTTCTCAGTAAACTGAACCAGATGCACAGGAAAGAGTTGTTAACAAGTCAACTGTTCTCAGATATCCAGGGTTACAATAAGATAAAAAGGAAAGGAGGAAAAGGTTCTTTATAATTCACCAATTGTTATAGAGATCAAAACAACGAGGGGCTATAGCTCATCCAAAAGAAAAATAAATAATCCAAGAGAAGTAGTAATACTAAAATAGACGCTGTTAAAATTGTCACTATTAGTTCACAGATTGAGGAATAGTTGATTGATTTCATAGTAGAAAATCTCTTTTCAAACTAGATGACAAGACCCGATCTCTCCTTAAAAAATTCAGCCTATACAAGTTGAAAAAATTCTTTCAAAGCTACCAAAAAATCATGCTCTATTAAACTGAAAGATGAAATAAGTTCCTTCAGGCCAATAGAAAGATATAGAGAAGCATGCAATTTGGCAGATAGAGAAAGAGAGAAACAGAGAGGGACTCCACCAATTTTCAACCAAAATGAGAACAGAACTTCAAAGATCTGTCTTATGACATCCTCTTTTCTACCAAGTAATCAGATTATATACTTTTTTGATCAAGTAAAGTAATCAGATTACATACTTTAAAAAAGAGCACAAAATACCCTTATCTCATTTAGAATAAAGAAGCATGATCGTATTAAAATTTAAGCATGGAGTTTACCTAAAATACAAGGCAACTATAGGTCTTGGTCAAGTCAATCTTACAACACCCAATCTTCAATGCTTCTAGAGTTCTAGAGATTTCATGGGTGCACCAAAAAGAGATAAGGGATAAGAGGCGGTGTATATAAATCCCTCTACTAACAGTGATAGCATAAAGAATAGGTAGCTTTAAATTGCACTCACTCCAAAAAAAATTAATGAAGTAGAGTGATTTCATTAAATTATGAAAGTCTCCTGTATGCAGGTATACCAAAAAAAAAAGAGTAGAGAACCTACACAACAATATGGTGTTCTATCTCATTTTTCTATCCCAGGGATCTCATGGGCGCACCAAGGCTTTAAGAAAGAAAAACTTTTGACACATACCAACCGTACACTTAAAAAACTTTTTGATAAAGCAAAAGTACATTTCAAACATCCCATGACACTAGGCATGCCATTAAGGGTAGAATTGGAAGTTTGAAGTTAAAGAGTTCCCAAATATGGAAAGTGCCATTTTTTAACAAACTAAAGAAGCACTGAGTGCCATATAAAATGGAACATCAGGAGTATATCATAATTGTGAGAACAAAATTGGTTTTTTGACGTGGGAAACAGCAAGCACAATGCTTTGTTCAAAAGAAGTTCAGAATCAAAGAGAGCACATCTATTGATGTAGTTAGTAATAGGTGTGCCAAAATTTGAGTAGAGAGGATACCCCTGAACGGGAGAATATCCATTAGGCATCAATATGCAGGTCAAACTCCCATATTATATACCTAAGGACTCTCTGTTACCAACCAAACCAAGAATATAAAAAGCTGAAAGCTGCTGTTTTAAGTCAACACATAAATTATTAAGTCCACATTGATCTTGAAAACATGCAAGACAACTAAACCATTAACATATTTAAATGAAAAGTGTAAGATGAACATAAGTTTCTTTAAGATAAACATAAGCTTTTTTAGATGAACATAAGTTAAAGCAAACAGCATAATTTAGTAACTGTGGACATTGAAAATGCATGAAGTAACAAGAGCAAACTAGCAAAGATGTATAGATTAGAATGCCCAAACAGTTCACTGACTTCTTTTAGCTGCTCTCTCAGTCTCGCTCTTGCTTCATTTATCACATTCTGAACACTAAACACCCCAACCCGAGAGCCAGCAATATGACATGACCAAATGAGATGAATATAATTTAAAAGAGAGAGCACCTTATATATCAACCTCCAACGAGAAAAAAAATAGAACACCCTAAAACATAACACAGAAAGAAGACAAACCTCCACCCTATGAAGCATGTCTTCCAATTTTTCGCGGCGGCGTCTCCTATCATTGTCATCCCCATCGGTGGTCCCTTGAGAAGCTAGCTTGTCGCTCTCTGCCACTAGTTCCCCATTGCAACTTTCACAGTGGAAGTACTCATCCTCCGGAGAGATCAGCCGCAACGCATCCAACGCAGTATATCTGAATTTGCATATTTAAGGCAAATCCTGAGTTTGTCATGAGATGCATACCTATCAAAAAGCCAAAACTTAGCAGCAGTATTGAAGGCAGAACCTTTTCCCACAGATGGGACAAATATACTCCTGCACTGTGTTTTTGTTATCCAGCTCATCTCTTAACTTTTTCTTCATTCGGTGCAGTCTGTACCTCACGACATCATATATCTGCAGAATTTGAAATGCCCCTTGAATCTTTAACTTCCATGAAAGTACCAATTTAGTTAATATCAATGATATCAAGATGCATGAGAAGTTATCCCTGCTAAACAATCAATGCTTGTGCTAGTACCATAATAAGGTGTTTGTTACTATAGATTACTTAAGTCTCTCATGTCTCTTGGTTGTTTGTCTATCAGTCAAGTTGGGAAATGCTATGACTAGAAGTATCAGAATACTTCAATAAATCTACACGAAGTTGGTAAATAAGGGATGTGGGTTGGGAACCTGTGCATAGTCCAGGCAGCAATAAGAATGAGTATGCATCTTTATTTTGTCATCTCCTTCTTTCCCATTCTGCAGGCCATCAACAGTAGCTGCAACTGCAGAATTGTATACTTTAGCACCCTTTGCTCCCTGTAACAGAAGATTGTTAAAGAACGAATGACAGATTATTTTGCACAGAAATTGCAGGCAAAATCTGATGTTAGTAGTATGTGATAATAACACACGAATATACAATTGAATCGCCCCCTTCTCACCCATCAGTTTTTGGCACAGAAGGAGGGTATACTTGGTTGCACATTAGCAACTAGTTAATAAGGGCAGGCAGGGGGGCGGGGAGAATATGCCGCCAAATCACCCCCTTCCACCCACCATCTTTTGTAAAAGGAGGAGGATACGTAAACATTCATTAAAACACCATTAGTTTGTCCCACAATACAATTAAGTTAATGAGGGCTGAGGTTAAAAAAATATGAGTACACACAGGAGACAAAATGCTGCTACTTTGTATTTGTAACTGAAAATTTTCCTATTCCTTGTTGTCATAATGCATTTGCCTAACAGGTCTCAATGGTTTGAACCATGGACCATGGTACCAAAGAAGAAACAGAATTTCCTAGAAAAATCAACTTGGAAGAGTATTCTCATGTAGAAGAACGTACTAATGCATAAGGTAATTACAAAATAGGATTCATCTTTTTAATGGTTCATAATAACAAAATGTGGAATTTTTTTGGCTAGATTAAGCAAATAGATGAGCTACGTAAGACTGAGCTTCACCCTTGGTTTCCTTATTGTTTGTTTGTGTTGGTAGGTAACCAAAGAAAATTATGTAACAATTTCATATCTTTAAGATAAGATATTGTTTGAATTAATTACATCAATGATCTACCATATTTTCAAAATGGAATAAAGAGACACAGCTTAGTGTGCACCTTACAGCCATGTGGTTACCAAACAGCAAATTTCTCACATCTTCCTCTTTACTTAGGAGGAATTTGTGTAAAAGGGAACCAATTGCTAAGTTAAGGAAACAGATGGTGCTGCTTCAGATATCTGAAGTCTGGAACACTCTCTTTGTTGAAACTAAGCCTTCTTAAAGTTAGCAAGAGGGCTAAATCTTCCAAAATAATATCCTAGGTAAATGAAAAAGGGCAGCGGGTATCATCTTTATGCAATAGAGCATAAAACCAACCTCCTTCCTATGGTCCCGTGTGATGAGCTTTTCTTCTTCAAAGAACCGCAAAGTGCGGCGTAATTGTTTCGTGTGCAACTTCAAGTCCTTTGCCAAGTCTTCTTCCCTCACCCATTGCCGCCTGAAAATAATGATTTTTAAGCATGCAATTCTTGAAAATACAATGCGGTTTGTGGGTGTGTTGGTGAATTGTGAACAAACTAAGCATGCAATTTTTTTGAAAATACAATGCAGTTTGTGGGTGTGTGGGTGAATTATGCACAAACTAAGCAAGCAATTCTTGAAAATACAATGCAGTTTGTGGGTGTGTGGGTGAATTGTGCACAAACTAAGCAAGCAATTCTTGAAAATACAATGCAGTTTGTGGGTGTGTGGGTGAATCGTTCATGAACTAAACATGCAATTCTTGAAGTACAATGCAGTTTGTGGGTGTGTGGGTGAATTGTGCCCAAACTATGCATGCAATTCTTGAAAATATCTAAATAAAGTTTCTAAGTTAAAAAACAGACTCAAGAAGTAAGAAATAACTACAAAAAACAACGTTGTATCTTTTCTTCCCCTGATAACCTTGTGAGTGCGTCAAGAATCACCACTGCAATTCCTCGATTGTCACTTCTACCGGACTTGGGCTGATTGTCACCTTTGGTTGTAATGTCATCATAGAAAGCTCTTGCCGCAAGTTTCACCAACCTGTCCAATAAATAAATCCACATAACAAGAAACCGAAGATGAACAAATAGAGAAGACAATGAAAAACTTCAGATGCATCTTGCTACACTCATGCAACAACAACAGATTTCAATAACTCAAAATACACATTTATATATACTTATTAAGAATTAAAAAAAAATTAGAACTATTCAAATGTATAATTTAAGTATATATTGTTTAATCTTGTTCAGATTGTTGAAGCAAGAAAAAAATAGTTCTAAGAAAATTCTTGGAATTAGGTCGAAGTGGTGACGAGCTATCAGAAGAAGAAAGAACAGTTTCTAAATCACCTCGTTACCAGGCATAATAAGGGAACTATCTATTTAACACGAAGTTTACCTATTGAATGGCTCAATACTCATCTGGCTGAACTAAATCCGAACGTTCATACAGTGAGACGTGAAAATTTGATCCTCAAATCCCTAAATTATCGCCAAGATTTGTACGGTGCTTAGTGAAAATTAGTGCGGATGAGATCGGCGCCGGAGAGAGGAGATGGTGGAATGCTGTGAAATCCTTTTTTGGGGGATTTGGAGTAGTATTTATATAGATTGTCAAACCCCCAATTATATCCCTCTATCTCCGCGTGCCCTGACCCAATTTCCAAATTTTCACTTCCCACCCTTATTTCTTTCTTTTGAGTAAAAAAGTAATTTTGTGTAACTTCTAATATATTTAAATAAAATATAATATAATACAAGTAAATAAAAGAGAGTATTGATTTTGTTTTTGGTTAAAAAATTATATTATATATAATTAATATGCATAATCACAAAAATATTCATAATTAATCTAGCAAGAAGAAATAACTCATAATATGCCTTTTAGTATACCGAGTTCTCAACGCAAGACATTCTGTGATTTATAACTATATTCTTAGATGACAAAATTCAAGAAAATACAAGTATGCTATAAATTACAAACTCGAATAACAAGGAAAAAAATGAAAAATATAGACATAATTTGGATGTCTAAGTAGAAATTCAAATTTTTTTTAAAAAAAAATAAGTTAGTTGACTTAGAACGATCAAAGTGAATTGTACTTGTTCTCTTATCATACTTATATACTAGAGTTTAACACGTTCTTTTAATAACTAGTAGTAATTGTTTTCTCCTTTTTATTATTATAGGAAAGAATTATAAGGAATGTTTGTCCTTCTGCTTCTACCTCCATATATGCTGAATTTTAAACAAATAATTCTAAAATCTTTACAATATATATAGTCAAAACTAGAATCCTTTTGTATGTCTCTCTTTCTAATGAGACCATCCCGCTATGATAAGAAGTGTGCAAGGACTAATAGATATGTAAAAAATAATAAAAAATATTGATTTTATTATTGGGAAGTAACAACAACAAGCTAAAATAAACATGAAAAGTAGTAGCAGCATGCTAAATGTGATAAAACATTAGAAATAACAGCAACAAGTTAAAATGTGATTAAAAAAAAAGGAAACTACTCAAACTCAAACTCGCAAAGTCAAGAAGATTTGACGGAATCTTGAACCACTTTATCATTGAGTAAATCAATAAATCGATTCCATATATACAATGTAATTTTCTGAAAAAGGGGGTTCGAACCTGAGCACCATGTCGCTCTGCCCTTGATTGGAGTCCGATTAAATTTGAATTCGCGCAGAAAAATTCTACATTATAATAAAAACCTCCCTAACAAATGTGACTTCGTACCAATAGGACTTAAATCAAAGATCTCTAGTTAAAGATGAAGAAGTACTTACCGCTTCACCACAATCCTTATTAGTAAAAATGATTTGATTTTGTATGTCTCTTTCTAACGAGGCTATGCCGCTATTGTAAGAAGCGTGCAAGGTCTAATATCATATAAAACAAAAATAAAAGTAAATAAAAGAAAGTATTGATTTTATATCTGGTTACAAATATACATTATATATGATTAATATATGCATAATCACAAAAAATAAATAATTATTACAAATCATAATTAATCTAGTAAAAAAAAAAAAAAACTCATGATATGCCTTGTGCGTTAGTATTATTGTTCAGTCATACAACAAAGTTTTCAACACAAGACACTCAATCCTTACAACTCTATTCCTAGTTGACAAAATTTAAGAAAATACAAATTACAAACTCGAAGAACAAGAAAAAGAAAAAGTTGACACATACAAACATAATTCTGGTGTATAAGTAAAAATTCAAAACGTGAATAAAAAGAAAGAAAGCTACTTCGCTTAGAATGAGCAAAGTGAATTGTATTTGTTCTCGTTACCATACTTATATACTAGAGTTTGACGCCTTTTTTTATTTTATTTAAAAAAACTAGTTATTTTTTTCTCGTTTTTCATATAAAAAAGAATGTTTCACCTCCTTGTGCCTCTATATTTACTGAAAAAAATTATAAATAAAACTATATAGTTAAATCTAAAATCCTTTTGAGTCAATGCTCTCTCGCAATCATAGATTTTCTTACTTTTTCAAGGTACAGATGGAATCTAACGGTAAGTAGATGAAGCCAATATAAATAGACGGCCAAGATTAAAATTTAGAATCTAGGGCACGGATCCGACCAAACAGAAAGAGCTCCTCTTCTCCAATTTCAGCTCTATAAATCGGCCCTTGTCAAGTCTCTGTGTTGTTCGCTTACGCCAAATTAAGTGTTGGTCGGTAAGTGAAGAAAGCAATAGGTATATGTGTGTTGAAGAATGGCGAAGGCTCGCAAAGGGAAGAGCGAAGAACAGAAAGGGGATAATTCTGAAGCAGTCGTTCGTCATCAGAAACTATGTCTCTCAATTGACATGGACAAGCGTCGAATTTACGGGTAAATTTCAAGAAAACATCAAAGATTTTAAAGATGTTTGAAATTTCTTGAAAAATACCCATTCCAGTAAATTTCTTGAAAAATATCCACTCTTGTTGAAACCTACTATGTTCCAACTGTTTCGCACCCAATGTAAATTTTCAAGAAATTATGAATTTTAGAAAGATACAAGGATTAGATTGTGATTATTTACCCCAGCTGATTCATTCTAGAGACTCACTTAGTTTTCTTGGAAAATCAAAGTTAGGGCTTCAAAACTGAAGTGAAATTCTGTTTTTGTTTATAGTTTTTCTCAATTACCGTGTCATTTTCGGTATCAGGATTGTTCTTAGCACTCTGGATATCAATACTAACGTGGGTGTTAACTTGTTGGCTTTTCAGTTACACAGAGCTTGATGTAGTTGTACCAGAAAATGGAATTTTGGGCTTGCACGCGGATAATTTGGTGATAGACAGTGTTACAGTTGATGGGGAACCTACAGAATTTGAAGTTTTCCCGCACTATTTAGCATTGGAAAATGGGGATAGATGGTGCTCTGTATCATCAGCTACTTCAGCTGCTGATGCTGCCGGTTCAGTTTACTTGTCACATCTAGATAGAGAATTGCTATCAAATTTGCTGATCATGTGCAAAAAACCCGCGGAGCATGATATTGAAAGACAGGAAATGCATTTAGAGAATGGAGTGAACTCTTCAGCTGAAAACAATCAGGTTTTTGAGTATTGCTTTAGTGCTGCTGGCTATATCTTTGATTCATAGGTGTTGTGATTGGTATTGCACGTGGTTGCATGTTTATGATGGAAAATGACTTATTGGGAAGAGAACATTTTCCTGTATTTAGTTAACCTGGAATTTGGGAAATGTTTTCTCCATGGATATATTGTCAAGCAAAAGGTGAAAATGAGTTTTGTCACTGACGAATAGAAGTCATTTTTCTGTTTTGAAAAACTTTTTGTCTGAGGAAGAATTTTCCATCACATGGTGAAAATGAGTTACGTCAATTATGGGCTGAGATCAATTGTCTTTTGAGGAATCTCTACATAAAATGTTTGGGTCTGGAGGAAATTGTTTCTCTAGAAAAGTAGGTGAGAATATAGTATCATCATTTTGTGTGGAAAATGATATCAGTCATTGTTCAGTGTTTGGTTGGGTATAAACGTAGGTGAGATATAGTAATCCTACAAGGCATAGGATAGGATGGGTCTGAGCATAGCGTTCTATTGATACTATTGGGTATTAAAAGTTGATAACAATACCAAGTGTTAAATGTTAACTAGTGCAAGTGAGATCAATTAAGAATTGAAATATTTGTAAAGGATAAAGATGTCGTCAATTTGGTGGAAAACATTTTTCAGGTCTCCTTGAGCATAACATTTTCCATTATACCAAGTACACCCTATTTCATATCACTTGCTTCATTCAATATTTAGACAGGTTTGTCTGGTATTGAGAAACGTTTTCCATGGAAAATATTTTACCTTGCGAGGTCTCTTTTTGAATCATATTCTAGTGTTTTGTCGGGTACAAAGGAGGTGAAATATGATAAATACTAGAAGAAGTAATAACAATTTGGTGATGATTTAAAAGTTGGTTATAGTGTGTAAATGTTGATGGAAGTATGCGTCTTCTCTTCCCATCTATGAATGCACCTATTCTTCATGAGAGCAAATGAACCCGAAAATATTATTCCAGAACTTTCGGCTCATCCACAATATCAAAACTTTAGTCACATAATTTTCAAATGAGTTGGGTTGAAATGTAAAATCTTTGTCCACACATGAATTTAACTGTTTTCCAGCAAAACTGATTCGTTGCCTTACTGTGCAAAAAAAATTATTTCTCTAAAATTTAAGAACCATTATCAGTTCGAACTTTGCTAATTTGGCACGTCTTAACAATATTATACTCGAAAGGAAATTTTCTCTCAAAATTAAAGGGCCCTAGTCAGATTAGAAGTGCTATATAATTGAAGAAAAAATGTCTATATGGCTACTGTAATCTATGTAGAGATTTTTCTGTCTTATTACTTTGATCAGATTTCATTTAGGATATTTAAGTAATAAGGTTTACACTTCTGTGACTTATGTAGGTTATGTTGGATGCAGAATGTTAAGAAGGTCCGTATTGATTATTGGGTAGAGAAAGCTGAAACTGGAATCCACTTTGATGGTGATGTTTTACATACTGACAGCCAAATTCGGCGTGCACGATGTTGGTTCCCCTGCATGGATGACAATTTACAATGTTGCTGGTAAGAGCAAGACTTGTTTAACTTTTGGCTGCTGTTTGAATTCAAGTTTACTATTTTCATTTATGTTGCTCCTTCTGCAGCTATGATTTGGAATTTACAGTGGCCAGCAATCTTGTGGCTGTTAGTACTGGAAGCTTACTTTATCAGGTTGGTGGATAAGTTACATCTCTTCTACTGAGCTATCTAGTGAGGCGAAAATCATGGTGAGGAAAGAGGGGTTCTCATAGAGGTTTTCATGGACTGTAGAGTATACTAACATTAAAATCAGTGAGCTTTTGATCCGTAGAAGTCCATTAGACGTTACCTCTATGATGACAAGAATGAGTATCAGTTGGTTATTTGATGACAGAGCTATATTGATGGTTTTAAGTATTTGTTTTTTCTTGATAAATATTTAGTAAAATGGTAATTCCTGCATCCTTGGTTACAAATTTATAATCCAATTTTGTTGCAAAATCTCAACTTCTAAAGGCTTCTTCTAGCTGTTTCTGGAAACTTTCTCTGCCTAGATCAGTTGCTTTAGTTTCCAGTTCCTTTGTGAGGAGTGAGAACCAAGAGTTGGACTAAAAGGTAAAAGATGGTGCCTCTCAATAGTTGTTTCATTACTAGCTATCTTTTAGTAAAACTATAGTTTGTTAGCTAGTGAGGTTGTATATAACAGGTCAATTACTATAAAATGTGATGTCTGCTTCAATTTGGAACGAAGGGACAGTCTCCACAGTAAGAACGGTGCTTAAAATTAAAGTAAGTTCTTTTGCCTGATACAACATATGTCTTCAGGAAAAGGTTTGGGAAAAGTAGGTGTTGCATGTAGTTCTTGAAGGTTGCTTTGCAGCTGGCCCTTCTTGGTAGTTTTCATACCTTATTATTGTGCTGGTTGTGATTTTCTTCTTGCCTGAATGCCATAAGAAATTCCTCGGTGAGCTAATGTTGTCAAACTGCTAGGTCTTTCTTTGTCTGAGGTTTTGTGCTGGGCTGGTCATGGCGTAAGAGCAACTCTTTCACCCCTTTGATAATCTCCCTCTTTGTGTGAAGGGATGTTTTTTGGATGGATCATGAATCTATGAATCAACTAGTTTTTTGTTCAATGATGGTCAAGACTAAAGAGAGAAATGTGAAAAAGAGCGAGACATGATTATTATTTTTTTAACTTTGTGCAGTTTAAAAGTCCTTCTAGAGTAACTTTGAATTCATTTTTGTCTTTTTTGCTTTTCTTTTTTCCAATGAGTTGTCCAGAGATGCAGGACCAAATTTAGGGAGCTGATATCTAACTCCGTTTTCCTTTTCTTTCTTTTCCCCTGTCAGATCTGGACCAAGGATGTTCCTGCACGTAAAACTTTTGTCTACAGACTAAGTACTCCTGTTAGTGCTAGATGGATATCCTTGGCAGTCGCACCATTTGAAATTCTTCCTGACTCCAATATTACTCATCTCTCACATATTTGTCTACCTGCTGACTTAACCAAGCTGCGGCACACTCTAGGATTTTTTCACAGTGCTTTTAGGTATGTAATGACTCCTCATGGAATCATCATTAATTGGGCTTCTTTTCGTTTATCCTCCCTGCCCAACCCCCATTGTTACTCATATTCAATCTGTGGACCTCAATGGAAATCTCGTCATTGGTTTTGAACAGCTACTATGAGGACTACCTTTCTGCATCATTTCCATTTGGGTCATACACACAAGTTTTTATTCCTCCTGAGATAGCAATATCCTCAGTGAGTATAGGAGCCTCCTTGAGCATCTTCAGCTCTCAATTCCTATTTGATGGGAAGGTCATTAATAAGGTATGCGTGTATAATGAATTGGGAAAGTAATACACTGTAAATTTTTGGATTTTGAGCTTCAAAAATGGAGAAAAAGCAAGCAAACAGTCAAAAAACGAAAATATGCAGCAGTTTCTTGTGCTTTTTTCTGCTTCAAATTTTGCAATCTTTTTTTGCTCCAATTCATGCTTACCTATTATTCTGTTGCCCTTTGTTGTTCTGGTCCCCAAAAGGATGTTGGTGATTAGTGTCTTGCATTAACAATTGGTTGTCAAGAGAATATCTTGGTCATTTTTCCTTGTTATTTATTTTGATCGGTTCAGATTTATTTAACAGACCATAGATACAAGGATTAAACTTGCTTATGCCCTTGCAACACAATGGTTTGGAGTGTATATCACCCCAGAAGCGCCAAATGATGGTAAGCACGACGTGCTGCTTCAATGGCTCGATATGGAATACGTTCAACTCTAAATGTTGGACAAGTTAACATTTAATAATATATAACTTGTGTATCTTAACTATGCGTCATTGATGATCTCAGATTGGTTGTTGGATGGTCTTGCTGGTTTCTTGACTGATATGTTCATCAAGAGATTCCTTGGCAATAATGAAGCACGCTATAGGAGATACAAGGTTTGCTTCTGCTTTATGGTCTTACTTTTTTTTTTACTTTTCTAAATGATGGCGGTGTTCAAGCCCGCTTGCGCGCACCTCGACTATCCTCCTATGAACACTGGTACTGAGTAACTCTGCCATCTATGCTTAGGTAGATGAGAAGAAATCACCTATGTTTTTGTCTTAAAAGCCAGGCTTTGAACTTGAGATATCATGGTTAATCCTCCCATTTTATAGATTACCAGACCACACTCTTCTATTTTATGGGTCTGCCTGCGCAAGCAACAAATCTATTTTTGCATTTTATTTATTGTTCCATCAGCTATCTATAGATGGAAGCTTGCAGCTCTTTTAGGCTCATAATGTCACAATGCCTATTCATTTGTCAAGGCAGAATAGATACATGATAGAAGTAATAATGAAGCTTTTAGGTTCATCAGTTGTATTTTTTTTTTTTCGATAACCATGGTGTCCGGGCCAGTTTCACACATATGTGTGTGTGTGTATATATAAGTATCTCTGTGTGCAAGTGTGCTCTTTCTTGATCTTACTTCTCCCATGATTTGCAGGCTAATATTGCTGTTTGCAGAGCAGATGATAGTGGTGCAACTGCCTTAAGTGCTGTTGCTGCTTCAAAGAATTTGTATGGCACCCAGTGCATTGGTTTATTTGGAAAAATAAGATCTTGGAAGTCTGTAAGTGATATGTTGCCCTTTATATTGTAGTTACAAAATATAGTGTACCAATCAGTCTGATCTTGGAAGTCTGTATTTGTCTTAATAGGTTGCGATTCTCCAAATGTTAGAAAAACAGATGGGACCTGAGTCATTTCGCAAGGTATGGGCCTCATAGCAACCTTTATTTTCTGGTACCACTTTTATTCTCGGAAATAAATCTTATCTTATGGCTTCTCTATTTGATTTCTGATATACTGTATAAACAATATTTTATAAAGTGAATTGTGATACACAAATCAAATTAACTTTGTAAAATCTATGCCTGGTAAAATGATGTCACTTGAAGTAGGATGGATAGTATATGAACTTTGGTGGTTCTGCCGTTTTCAATTACTAGAAAAATGATTTAACTTTTTTGATAATTGCTTCATCGGGTTGCCTATTGTAATCCCCATCTTTCTAAAAAAATGCTGGTTACTTAGCTGACATTTCATTTGCCCAGTCCTTTCTACCGGTCTGAATATGCATATGGATAGAAGAAAAGTAATGACTATAGAGCTACAACACCACTTGCATTCTTGCTCTCTTCTCGTCCACGGTCTCTCTCCTCTTCATTGTTTGGAATCAGTTCTATCTCCATTCGCTATGCATCCCTTGTTGCAGCTTCAATTCCATTGGAGTTGTAGCATAGGATTCGTCGATGCAGTTGCAATGATGCATAGTGACTTCCTGAATCAATCATGTTAAGGGGGACACAGTATTTTGTTTTTCTGTTCTGTGTTAGGGAATGTGACGTTTAAAGATTTGTTCGGTGGTATTTGGTCTTTTCCGGACACTTACGCTCCTGTTTGGTTGAAAAGGACATGCTAGGGATGCAAATATTTTCAAGGTTGTTCCGTATGTATTTATTGGTAAGAGAGAACCTTAGCTGAAGAATAGGATAATACTACTGACACAGCATGTTGCTGTTTAAATTACAGAAATTTTGTCATGGACGGTCTTTGTATAATTTCTTTTATGGAATAAACATCATCACTAATGGGCATCATAAGATGCAAATAGTGCAGCTATTACAAAAGACACCAAGTACAAAAGTGATTCTGTAACTCCATACCTTAAAGCCCGTGCTACAGATAGGTAGTTAACAAAATCCAAGGTGTCAGTAGGGTCTTTTATATGTTTATAGTAGTAGTATTAATGATTCTACTTTCTTATCCTTAATTTTTGCAGATTCTTCAGCAAATTGTTTCCCGGGCTCAAGATGTAAATCGATTGTTGAGAACCCTTAGCACAAAAGAGGTTTTTCTTTCTCTAATTCAGTTCTTGAAACCATTTTGGAATAGTTTCTCTCTCTCTAACAAAATAAGAAATCAGCTAGCCTTTTAGATACAGTTTCCTGAATTTCACATATAGCATGCGCCTTCAAGCAGTTATCTGCCAAAATGCATTCAGGACCAATTCAGTGGTTGTGCTTTGCATGCTCTGAAAATTTTGCCTAATCGTTGATGTTATCTTCATTATTTTTTAGTGCTAGTAATGCTAATTAAGTGGACCACATTTGCATCTTCATCACCTTTTGACATTAGTGTGACTTTTCTTATCTGATTTTGTACTACAATTGCAGTTCCGGCACCTTGCCAACAAGGTTGGTAATCTGGAGCGCCCATTTCTTAAAGAATTCTTTCCACGTTGGGTCGGATCATGTGGCTGTCCGGTGCTGAAGTACTATTTCTCCTGCATGCTTCTGTGCATACTTTGAGTTAGGCATTGAATTGTTTAACTGATATCTGTTTGGTCTTTTGTCTTTGGTGGCTGAACAAGGATGGGATTTTCCTATAACAAAAGAAAGAATATGGTCGAGTTAGCAATATTGAGGGAATGCACAGCTAGATTGGACTCAAGTGATACTATGAGTAATGGTAAGCCTGATTCGGAAAAGCAAGAAGGTGATGGATGGCCTGGCATGATGAGCATACGGGTGCATGAGCTTGATGGCATGTATGACCATCCAATTCTGCCTATGACTGGAGAACCTTGGCAGCTGCTTGAATTTCAGTGTCATTCTAGACTTGCAGCAAAACGGTTTCAAAAAACCAAAAAGAGTTCTAAACCGGATGGTTCAGATGATAATGGTGACACTGTGGCTAATGTAGATATGCGTGCAACGTATGTTTGATTATTTATGTCTTACATCCTCTTCTCTTTAATCTTAAACATTTTTTGTTTCTTCAGCATTTAGTGTATCTGGAATTTATTCTTACTGTGGATTTACAGCTCTGATTCCCCATTGTTGTGGCTCCGGGCGGATCCTGAATTGGAGTATCTTGCTGAAATTCATTTAAATCAACCGGTCCAGATGTGGGTAAGTATAAACCTGTCTTATTCATGAAGTGCTGTTTGTATTTTAATGTTCCCAGCTTAAATTTTCATTTTATTTGTTTTAAAAATGTTAATCCTTATGACAACGTTTCGATTATTCCAAAGATAAATCAATTGGAGAAGGACAGAGATGTGGTCGCTCAGGCGCAGGCTATAGCAACATTTGAAGCATTACCACATCTTTCTTTTTCAGTTGTTAATGCTCTCAACAACTTCCTTGGTGACTCTAAGGTGTGCTTTTCATCATTAGCCACTACTGAAAATTTAACATCTCTCCCCCCCGGCCTTGTTTCCCCATGCTTTTATGCTAAGCCTGGTAAAATCATTATTTACCTTCTATTTTGTTTTCTAATACTTGGGGATGGCTCAGGCCTTTTGGAGGAATCGAATAGAGGCGGCGTTTGCTTTGGCCGGTACAGCATCAGAGGTAAAGGTCTTTTCTCCTTTTTATTGAGACGAGTAGTTTACTTTTCAACAAGTGCAGTTTCAGTCTTTTCGGCTACCATGTTGTCTTATTTTTTTTTTCAGTACCCTTCTAAGCACTGTGTTCGTTGATGCTTCTGATTTTACGTTGCTATTGGATACTTGGATTATAAGATCTCTCTGTTCTCTCTACCTGCAAACCACGAATGCTCCATTTGTTATGAAATGTGAAATTTATGTGTTCTGAATCATAATATTAGTGCCATCTATCTGACTTGAGAGTTGAGACTTCATTTACGTGACTTTAAATTCTGGTACATTAGTTGACCTTGATATAGATATCTAAATGAAGAAGGGGGAGCAAACAGTAAACACTACATCCTTTCCTCATGATACTTCTTTTCATATGGTAAACCCACCCCTCAAAACTCTCCCATACACTGATGTCTGACAGTGGCACGTTTTCACTTTTGCTCCCTTGGTGATTTGAATCCCTAAACTTTTTGGTTGAAGGTGGGGAGTTCTTACCACTCGGTTATCCCCTTTTTTTCATCCATTCGTTGTGATTAAAGAACTTGCAACTCATCTATGAACCAAACCCTTTTGTCTTCGTGATGGTATGCCTCATGTTCTGGCGTTGTTTGACATCTATATTCATGCTCAATAGTTTCAATTTAGATGTCAACTGTAGAGAAGGATGTCAATTGACGCTGAATAATGCGTTCTGACTTAGAATTTGTTTCAATTTTGTGAATTGGACGTCTCACTGGCACATTTAAAGCTATTTGTAAGTCTCCTGGATAAAGATGTAAAAGTAAAAGTTATTTCCCTTGAGTATGTCGTCATCAGAGATTGGTTAATGAATTGCTCACCTTAATGCATGAGGTGTGGATTCTCTTCTCTTCAATTGTGTTTGTGATTCTCATATTCTTTGACAAGGCCAGATGGTTCTAAGGAACAATGTTCATTTTGTACTTCCTTGATTTTATGGTTTTCTTTTCTAAACTTATCAAGATTATATTGGTGTGACTGCTTCACGTTAAACAGTATTTTAATTTCATGGTCAGGATACTGATTGGGCTGGCTTGACTCATCTTGTTGCATTTTATAAAACTCGAAGATTTGATGCTAATATTGGACTTCCCAAGTGAGCTTTGCATATCTTTTTGCTGTCATCTTCACCAATTTTCGGAAATTTGGAATTCACATGTTTTTTCCCTTTTCCTTTTTAGGCCAAATGACTTCCGTGATTTCCAGGAGTACTTTGTACTTGAGGTAATGCAATGAGGTAGGATGTGAATTGTATGCATATAGTTGTGAATCAGTGTGCTGGTTAATCTCAAAATTAGACATTATTAATTGATTTCCGTTCTTTTGATAGCTGGAAGCTGGAAGGTTTGGAATGGTTTTATCTTTGTCTACATTCCTTCACTCTGCATACTTGAGATGTCTCTCTTCATGTTCTTGTTCTTTAATTTCTATCCCTATATCACACACATTGTGAGTGGCATACACTCATGCTTAATGTGCACTTAAGGTGTTTTGTACCCTTGAGATAGCTATTCTCATTGTACCTTGGAAATATCGTGTGTAACTTAGATCATTCATGTCTACAAAAAAGGACCTCTGTGGTCTAACTATTGAAAAAGCTATTTTTGGGTCCATTTGGTCATTTTTGGTGCTGCACTATTGCCATCTTTTGTTTTTCTATAAGTAGAAAGATTTTATACATCTATGGTTGCAATCCCTCTATTGTGTGTAATTATCATGTGCAGTAACCAGATTGCACCAAAAAGCTAAAAAAAATCAAGGCTCTGTATGTTTCTCTTCCTTAAAAATTCATGTTGCTTCTTTCAAGCCAAGATAGTCCACCAAATGACCTGAGGTTGAATTCTCTTACTTCCTATCAATCAGAATTCCTGTTCATTTCTTGATTCCCTCTTCCTTCCAAACACATTATCTACAATTGAGCTGTCGCAAATTTATTAGATTTGACTAATACCATTTTTTCTCTTTCTTTGGGTACCTTAATAGTTTTATTGATATTGAAAGGGGAAACTCTGGATTTTACTGGATCAAAACAAAAACTGTACAATATGTATACAAGAAGTATACGAGAAAGTAGAGAACTACACAGAAATATGGTTTACACTACGGGAGACACTCAACTGTGTTTGATAATGATATCCTTGTGAGTGCAATAAAAGTTATATAGCCAAAAGAAATACTGTAATCTGTACAAAGTTGTATTCAATCACTTCAAAAGCTCTCATATTCATTTCCTTTCAAAGTTCTTACATAAGTTGCAGTGTTACTTCCAGGCTCTATATCTCATCCTTCTCATTCCAAATGCCAACTGTTCATCACATTATTACTACTTTCAACGTGTCCATCACATTACAAAATGTTCAGGGTTGCAAATATCTGATGCACAACCTCAACTTAAGCAGTGCACTAAGTGGTTCACATTTTTTTCCTTGCTCTGGAAATACTTCAGGGTTACAAATATCTAAGGGACGTTTCGGCCAAGTAGAAGTATCAAAATGGTCACTTGGAGAGTAAGGTGTCTGACTGCAGTTGGTGACAATTTTAAGTGCCTAGCTATGTATGGCCTGGAATTTTAATTAATTTATAGAAATGCAATGTTATTTGAATTACTCCCTCAATCTTGATTACCTTGCCTACTCCTTTTCTAGCTTGTTAAGGGAAGATTGACCAACTTCACTGTGCTAGAGTCTGGGTTGATGTGAATTTATCTTTTATTTTTTTAATCTTAATTTGATTTCCTTTCCAATAAGAGTCTCCATGAGAGCCCAGCCTTTTCAGCGCAATTTGTTCACAAGCATAAGGTCTTAGACAATTCGCTGGGTGTCAACTTGTGTTTTGAAGTTGATTTACCAGACAGAATTGATGTAGGTGTCATCAAAGTCTCCACCATTTAATGACAGTTACGAACTTACTTGCAATCTATTCTTGAATCTCCAGGCTTGCTTAATTCTTCGCCGTCCATGCCATTACTGAGCTGGAAGATGCTTATATTGATGATCATTCAACTCTCTCTAAAATGGCTTTTTATGCTTCTATATGTTCTTTCAACTTAAACTACTCTTTGTGATGTTTGTTTTTATTTCAGGCTATTCCACATGCTATAGCTATGGTTCGAGCAGCTGACCAGAAAAGCCCTAGGGAAGCTGTTGAATTTGTTCTACAACTTTTGAAGGTGTTCATTATAGTGATTCAACCGCGGCATATGCTAGTGCTTATGTATATGCATTTTACATCTGTTGTTTTGGCTTCATGCAGTACAACGACAACAGTGGGAACCCCTACTCTGATGTCTTTTGGCTTGCTGCGTTAGTTCAGTCCATTGGTGAGCTTGAATTTGGACAGCAGGTATATTTATCACTTTCACGAACCCTGGCCAATCTCCTTGATGAATTGCCTGCATTTTTCTCTTCAATTCAGATTTTTTCTTTCTCTTATCCTTTTTTCTGAAGTCTTTAATGATGGAGTTGAGCATAAATTTCGTAGGAGCTTTTTTGTTTGTTCTTCTGTTCATTCACTTCTACCACATTTCACGATGTTTCCTGGATTCCAGTTACATTGGGTTTCAGGGCCATTTCCTTCCCAAGTTGGCTTTCTTATTACTTAAACAGAGATTACCTTTTTGATTATTGTCAACCTGTTGGCATGTTGCAGAGCATTGTCTATTTATCATCCCTTCTCAAGCGAGTTGATCGGCTCTTGCAATTTGACAGGTGCATTATTTTCTGAATTATTGGATAGGGTAGACTAAGTCAACTAGCTTTTAAAAAAATAGTAAACTAGCTTTTATCAATGATTTGAGAATGATGTTACAGGTTGATGCCAAGTTACAATGGTATTTTGACAATTAGCTGCGTCCGGTCTTTGACCCAAATTGCACTAAAGCTGTCAGAGTTTGTTCCTCTTGTAAGTAATTTCCCTTTCATCTGGTATCCCCTCTAGAAACTGGCATATGTAGATTATCATTATTGGTGGTTACAGGATCGTGTCATTGAGCTCATTAATCCATTCCGAACTTCGAAGACACTCTGGAAAGTTCGGGTTGAAGCAAGCAGATCACTTCTTGATCTTGAATTCCAGCGCAATGGGATTGATGCTGCATTGGCATTGTTTATTAGATATTTGGATGAAGAGCCAACTTTAAGAGGTTTTGCGCAGTTATAATTTTGTCGGCCAGATCATTTATTTCTGTTGATGAAATACAGCCTAGTAGTTCAGATTTACCACGTTGATTTCTGTTAATAATTTGTTGGATAGAGGTACAGCAAGTAAATAATTTCTGTTTTGATCACAGGTCAAGTGAAGTTGGGCGTGCATGCCATGCGTTTATGTCAGATTAGAAATGAATCTGATTTTGACAGTGATGTGAAGGGTGAAACTCTCGTTGCTTTATTGCGCCTGCTTGAGAGCCCAATCTCGTTTAACAATGTTATTCTTCGGCATTACTTGTTCTGCATCTTACAAGTCCTCGCTCGAAGGTGCTTATTCCTTCATTACCTGTTAATTTGATGGATTTCTGGTACTTCAATCTGTTCTGCTATCTGCTGGAGATGGCAAGGAAACATGTTTACTTGCTTTCTTTGGTTTTATAGGTTTCTAATTAAAGCGTCTTATGTTCCTTCAAAAAATTGCTTAGTGTATGAAGTCATTTTGCCAGTGTGATTTACCTTTTGCATGATAGGTAAGATTTACATATTACGACACATTTATCACACACACATTTTTTGCCAGTGTGATTTACAAACACATTAGAGCATTGTTGTGTTTACTTTTTCAGACCTATTGCACTTTGAAGTTTTTCCATCAGTCTGTTCTATTGGAACAGTAACTTTTCTGGTATGCAGTTAGGTAAGATTTTTATGGTCTACGGTTTAAAATTTATCTATTTATCTTCTTTCAGAGCGCCGACACTGTATGGAGTGCCAAAAGATGAAACTTTGAGGATGGGGCATGCCGCATTTTGCAGCAATCTTAAGAATATTTTCGCTGATCTTGTCAAACAATCTAAACCTCCTGAATGTCCTCTGGAGAACCTTGAAGATATACTTGATGATTCAGCCATTGCAGATGCTCTTCCGGGCAATGAAAATGCAAAAGGTGCTACTATCTCAGTACCTGATAGTTTATTTGTATCAGAGGTCCAGAAAGACACGGAGGATGCTCTATTGAGTGATGAAATTATAAACACTGCTACTGGTGCTATACCTGATAGTTTGGTTGTTACAGAGGTCCAGAATGAGACAGATTTACTGAATTATAGGCATGGAGTAATGCATCCGGTGGGTGACCTCCCACTGGCTAGCTCTGCGGCACTGGCTAGCTCTGCGGATCCTTCTAGAGAAGAACCTGTCTTACCTGACAATGAGCAAACAAAGCCAATGGTGAGCCTGTTACATGAGACTGGAGGTATGTCCATGGCCCCCCCAACAACCGACAACCTTGTAAGCCGTGATCAAGGGGAGCCAGTAATCAATCTTGGACGAGATAATCCAGGAATTTCTGAACCTATCAGAGAACCTGATACTGTTTCTGCAAGTCTTGAAAGAAAGAAGCCTGTTTTCAAGATTAAAGTGAGAAAAACTCTCACATCTTCTCGAGCTGAGGATAATGAAAATGTAACGATGGACAAATCTCAAGATGGTTTACGTGATGTTGACCGTGGGGCAAGTAGCTCTGTTTCTGTTGATGCACCTCAAAGAAATGTTGTTGAATTATTGAGCAGTGGCGGTAACCAGTTCTCTGAGGATGTTAACTCTTGTCATGATGTTGGATCTCATGTTACTGCCAGCATTGGAAGTGCCAAAGTTGCAGTTGAAGTTGAAGAGCTAACAAAGGAGTTGCAATGCACTGCTGAGTCGAGCAAAGTTTCTTTGGTGCCACAACTTGATGATCACTTATTAGCGGGTATCACGAGAGTTGATGATCCTGAGGCTGAACCACATAAATATGCAAGTTTGCATTCACTGACTATGCCTAACCTTCCAGTTCACGGCAAAGTGAAGGAAAAGAAGAAAGACAGAGGAAAGAAACGAAAGCAGGAGGGGCACAAAGATGACCCGGAGTACTTGGAGCGGAAAAGGTTAAAGAAGGAGAAGAAACGGAAGGAGAAGAAGTTAACAAAGATTTTGAAAGACGAGGCAAAGGCTTCAACGTCTTTGGAGAGTCAGAGGAAGAATGAGCAGCGAGGCACCGAAGCAGAGACAATCAGGAATGATCATAAGACAAGTTTAGTAGAGCAAGAAAGTAGAAAAGATGAAGCTGAACCCAGACAAGTGGTGAATGGTGCAGAAGCAAAGGCAACCTCTTCGGGCTTGTCTGGTAGAAACGAGGATATCGGGGCTAAAGGAGCAAGCATGCAATTGAAACCTGGGGGCTCTAGTGGGGCGAAGTTAAACGTAGATGCAGATGATAGAGGCGATGCGAGTGTAAATGCTGCGCCACCTACTTCTTCACATAAGTTTAAAATCAGGATTAAAAACCGAACGCTTGGTAAATCATGATTTGTGTAGTAAGTAAATTTCCTTGTAGAAATAGGTAATTTGTTTTCTATATGTTCTATTCATGTGTAGCTTTTGTATCATGCAAGAAATTTACTTGTACGGAGTCTTAATTAATTACATGTACTAATAAAAAGGTGTGCATTTTTTTTTTTGTCTCTAGTGTCAAAGCGTTGGGGTTGTGTATTTTGATTTATCATCTTTTTCACATATGAAGTGATTACTGATTAGGATCAGTAGGAGGGATAAAATAATGATTAGAACCTGTGATGTACATATAGATTGTACAATTCAACTTTTTTACTATGATTAATTTATATTTGAATAAAAATCAGTAATGTTTTGGTCAAGTACAGTACAAATTAAAGCAGCCTACAATTTCATAAAGAGGATTGGTTGCTGGGACTTGGGAGTATTAATTGAATCTACTTTTTCTCTTTTTCTCTTTTTCTTTTCTTGCTAACAAGAGATGAATCGTATGGACTGTCAAATGATGAGGATTTGTCTCTCTTATTGGCACGCACGCCATATTAATTTTGTATTTATGTGTCAGATTGATTTAAAAGTGAAATTTTATTCGAACATGTAATTTGATTTTTTTCAAATTGTATCTTTTTTTTATAAACATGATGACCCACAATTTGTGAAAACTATCAAATTTTAATACAATCTTATTAACTAATCAAATTATAGTTCATAAATAAGATATTGAAATATCCGAGCTGTTGCGTTAAATGTCATTATAAACTCACATATACATAATTTTACAAAAATTCACTAGTCCAAAAAAATTAATAATAATGATAATTAGTCATTCTTTAATATAGTCTTTCCATGTGTCTTCTTATTTACTAAATTTGAAATGATAGATTTTTTTTATATATAAAATATAAATTTATATGGGTTAAATTTTATATTTTAAAAAATTTGAAAAAAAAAAAAAAAACTTGAAACTTCGTTCTTAACTTCAATAGCTTATCTCAGAGTGTCGTGTTGCATTATACATTATGATTTGGAACATGGTCGGCCATGCGTGAAAGCTAACTCTACCGTCGTTTCAAATTATCGATCGTTTGATCGGTGGAATAAGAATAACAAATACTCGAGATAAAAGGTCAAAAAAATTATTATTTTATGTAACTCTTTTTTAAAAAATAATTAGTTCTGAGATTATTTTATCCTATTATACATTAAAATGATGAGATTAGTTATATCATATATACATAAGATACGATAATTAATTTCACGAAATATAATATTTTTATCTGTCCAATCCCGCATAAAACAAAAACGTCCCCTTACATTTTGTTATAAAGCTGTAATATTAATACTGTATATCAATCTTATCCCCTAGACGTACAACCTAAGAATTAATAGTAGTGATCATGATGTTATATAGGGTGATTGATTTATGCAATCTTTCTTTTAGGGATTTGTTGGAAAAATTGTCCCGTCATATTACGTGCCGCTATCGACTTTCATTAATGCTACAGTACACACTTTTTTTGAGTTCTGAGCCCTTATGAATTGAAGAAGTTTCTTACTTTAGCCGTATCTCATTGGTACCACCTAAACGATAGGTACTTAATATATATTTCTTTTAAGGGTCCTCTCTAAATTTTGGGACTTTAGATACGTGTCAGTTTCTCTACTCTTTAAAATTGGCCCGGGTTTGAAGGTGTCATTCCTTTGTGCATCTATTTCTAATAGAAGAATGAGTGATTTGTTCGATCTCTAAGGTATTATGGTCTTCCTACTCGATTCTCGATGGCCAGCGGCTCAAGCAAAGCTATAAGGTAGAAGTTTTTGAATTTGAAAGAAGAATATGGAATCTCATGATGCTAAATGTTTCATTTTTTTTACTCTCAAAATCATCATAATATGTAATTAGTGGTACGTACTTGTTAATGACATTTTTATTTTTATTTTATCAGCTTGAAATTGTACAAACTATGAAAGAAATGAAGATGGAACATAATTAGGGCATGCTTTCAGGTCAGTTTCAATCACTTCTCATTCTTCTTCTAGAACTATTTATTTTCTACTTCTTTTAGCTAAAAACTAGCATTTTCTTTTAATATTAAAATAAAGTTGTGCCTTGGGTGTTGTTGTATTAAGCTTGGAAAACACAAAAAAGGGGGACAATATATAATTATGAAGTGAAAATAACAAAAGTAGTTGATATGAGATAAAATAATTCTTGTTTTTGTTATTATGTTTTTTAAAATAAATTTAATAAAATAGTTAGGTTTTTATATCTTCAAATTGAGTTACAAAAAGAGTAGAAATTACTAGGATTTTAGTTTTGAAAAAAAAGGAGTAGAAATAACTAGGATTTTTTTAGTCTTCTACAGACAAAATATAAGATTAACACAAAAATAAAATAGATTAAATACCTTGATCTTGTTATCAAACTGTGTTTGCAACAGTAAATCAAAAAAAAAAAAGACCTTTAATATGAGGTAAGAGATCTTTGAATTTATAAACAATGAAAGAGTTAGATAAAGAGGTGCAATTCAAAATATATCTTTTTTCTCATTTATTTACACCTTAAAATTTAAAATATTTTGTTCGAAAATATATTTTTTAAGCATATCATAATTTCATGTTTAAAAAGATATAATTAGTTATACATTTTTTGAATTAGGAATTTGAAAAAAAAGAAGAAGCAATGATTAGGACATTCCTTAAATTATTTTGTCGTTTTACGATATTAAAAAGAGGAGTTTGTGGAACTCCTGGCTTCATTCTCTGCAACAAAAAGGAAACACAGAAGAAACTTTGTCTTCTTCCCTTTAGATTTATACAGTATAGTTTTTTTGTCTTTATATGTCAATATATTATTTGACTACTGAAACAAATTTCATAATCATATTACAAATACTAATAGAAACAAAGTTTTTTTTTTTTTTTCATGAATCACTTGAAAATTTATATTCTAAAACATAATTTTTCTACTCATTTTCCACCTAACCAGCTCACCGGGAAATGTATGGTAGGAAATAGTGAAAAAATTTCTAATTTTTTTTGTACGAAAACAATACTATTTTATCTTTTCTTACTAATTCAATCAAAATATCTACGATAAATTTTCTCTGTCTATTTATATGACTCACTTTTATTTTTGGTCAGTCCTAAAAAAAATGACACACTTTTATATTTTGTAACAATTTAACTTTAAAACGTTTATTTTACTCTTAATGAAATGATTTATAGCCACACAAACATCTATGACATTTTTAAACCACAAAATTCAAAAGTCTTTCTTTCTTTTTTAAACTCTATACCGCAAGCAGTGGCAGAGCTAAGATTTTTCATAAGGAGGTTCAAAATCTGAAGAACTAAATACACAAACTAACCAAATGGGGTTCAACATCTACTATATATACATAAAAAATAATTTTAACCTAATATTTTTCGCCGATGAAGGTTCGGATAAACCCCCTAACAGAAGGCTAGCTCCACCCTTGATCGCAAGTCAAACTAATCCATATAAATTGAGATAGAAAAAATACTAATTTTTTAGCAGTGAAATTGTGTGTTTTATTACATTCTTCACTTTCTATCAAGCAAGCAAAAAAAAAAAAAAAGTTGTTGCTAATAGAGGGAAAAGTAGTGATGATAATGTAGATTGGGTAATCATTTTAGAAAAGTTAGAGGGATGAGGGCCATATTTGGGCTTTTAAGAAGTTTGCTAAATGAAGTAAAAGTATGTCCTTAAGTAAGTAAGCCTAATAGTCCAACTGAGAACAACAGGCCCCTGGCCCATTTATATTGTTCACTCCAGCTTTTTGGGGATTTTTCCCGTACTCCTACTATTTTATCCTTTTATATTTGACGCTAAATCAAATATTATTTGACCTTTGGACAATATTTAGTTGAAGTTGAAAACAAAAAAAGAAAGAAAGAGGATAGAAATTAACGTTTTAAAAAAGTTAAATTATTTTGTAGGTAAAGTTGAAAAAAAGAAAAACGATACGTGTTTCTCAGATAAATACAGATCAAATTAGGTGTAATTTATTTCGTATCTAAGTGTGATTTGCATGTACACTGACTCTCTCGCTCGCCTTTCTCTCGATATATTTGTATTTCAAAATGTGTTTTGAGGGAGAAATTTGATGGAGTCACATATTTAATCTGGTACAAAATTATTAATTAGTGAATCAATATATAATTATATTATACGTACAGTGATTACGTTATGCGAAAATGTAGAAGAATGTTCACATGAAAGGTGGCAAAATCAAATTCAACCTGACCAATCCTTCCAAACCCTTTTAGGTTTGGGAAAAATCAAACTTTGATTCATTTATTATCTTAACCCATTATGACCCGCTCCAATTACCACCCTTAGAATAGCCCAAGTGAAATGACCATAGAGGCATAGAGCAGTATCCGGCCCACAGTGACCCTTAAGGCCCATCAGTACGGTGATATCTCATGGGTAGATATGGCTTGTAGAGGATATCAATTCTCATGATCCTCACTCAATTCCTATGCTACCTACTTTATACACATTTTAATATTCTTTATATGATTATTTTGATGTCTAGGATTAATAATATTTTTGGTATAAGTTATTTGTGCAAAATCAACATAGAAAAAAAGTATTTTCGAAACAACACAAACATGATTTTTTTTCTTTTTGGAAAAAAATATATACTTTTGGGTTGGGCCAGGAAGAATAGCAAGTGCTTGAGTTTGCTCCGGGAGAGGGTATCATTTAGATGTTTCAAATATTTTTAAATGTTTATGAAACAAACAACCTGAAAAAGGGGATATCTCAGTCGTTCAATTGGTTAGCTACCTAAACTTTTACTTGTTGATGAGAGTTTGATTTCCTTAATCCCATTAGTGAAAAATGTTGACCAAGATTTCTCTACAATTTATTTTCTTCACGTATATATTGGTTTTCTTTGTTCATGCCAAGTATATATGAAGGAGATCAAATATAATTCTTAAAGCATGAAATTTGATACTCTCCATTGTATAGGAGTGCTGTTTTGATGCAGAACAATGCAAGTAATTGAAACAATTAATAAACCGGTAAATACGTATTTATTCGTATTTGATATTTGCACCAATTAAATCAATAATTGCGATATATATTTTGTATTCTCACATATGGGGTTTAACAATGATTAAGTGATATATATTCCCATAACATTGACTAGAGATGATTAGGTATTACATAACACTTGCAACTTATCAAGTATGTGACCCTGGATAGGAGTATACGTAGATCGAAGATTATGGTAGAAGGTTAGTAGGTAGTCTAACATTGTCTAAATTTCTTTATCAGTATTATTAGTATTACTCTTCTATATACTATCTTATTCTCTGATTTTTGTTATTATATTATTTATTTATTTTGCTTGAGTTATTTTACTATTTGCTATTGTTACTATTCTTTTCACCATTATTTTTATCATTACTGCTTCACTATTAGTGTATTCCCTTTTCATACATGTTTTGAAATTCTTTACTTGAGTTGAGAATCCATCATAAACAACCTCTTTACCTTCACAAGATATGTGTAAGATCTGATTACGAACTATCTTCTGCAAACCGATTATGTTGTTGTTATATTCTCACAATAATTTATAGCTAAGATTATTGTTGCTTGACAAATAAACGAGCACATGCTAGAATCAAAAGAAAGGATCCCCCCCACCCCCTTATTTCTTTATTTATACTTAAAAATTGCACTTCTCCTTTCTATTCTAAACAAAGTAACAATAGTTTCCACTCTAATAGCTATACTATTAGAACAATAATGAGAAACAGATTATCATAAGATACCAATAATTAGTGATGGGACTTAGAACAATACTTAATTTTAGCATATCAATGTTACTAAGAATTAAGTTAAAGCTGCCGATTGACAGGCTATGTTGTAGGCTAAAAGATGCCAACCGAATATTGACATCAATGTCTGCAATAGTACTAGAGTAACAAGTAATACAAATGACACTTGAAAAAATGAGAGTTGGATTCAAAAATTTAAATTTATGAGTTCTGAATTTATAAAAAGATTGTTTACTCTGTTCTGAATCAATTTATACAATATTAAGTGAATCTTTTTAACACATGTAGATGATTTTATCGAATTCGTAACTAGAACTCTAGTTCCGTCTTGCTCGAAACAAAGAGATAATGAACAAGTGATGAAGACATCATCAACTTTAGGTATCTCTAGAAGCACATAAAAATATCTTGTATTGTTAATTTTTGCTTTTGAGAATGTTGACATCTCTTCTTATATAAGTCCTATATATCCTTTAGTATTCGTCTATTAGCTAGTACTGATGCAGAAGGGGATAAGGGGGTCCTTTAGGATTAGACAACATTTGACAAAAGCTTTTTGTTCAATTATTTTGCTTGGCCCTATATAATGTGCGTTACACTAAACCACATGAAGGGGAAGTAGAAAAAAAAAGAATGTACTTGACATCTCTATTTGAGTATAAAAGTCATGAAGTGATTGATCATTTAATTTGACCCATGCGTGACCTTTAGCCTTCTTATTATTGGTGGTGTGCATATAATTTGACCCTTGACAAGCTTCTACAATCGTGTCATCCTTTGATTTTATCTCAGTTAGGTTAAGTGTGTGTTTGGTGCGATCAAAGTTAGTTATTTTATTAATTAAATGTATATTAAAGACTTATAAAGTGGAAAATATTTTTTGAAATCAAGGTATATTATAAACTATAACTTGAATTAATAATCAAAGGAGAAACAAAAAAGGCTCAATATATCATCAATTGCTTCAACTTGTCAGAATATTTTATTTAGACATTCAAGCTAAACTTTATTTCAATGAAACACCTCAATTTCTATTATAGCTCACTTGGTGAGCTTCCTGTCTTTTGTAGTTAAACTAGAACACTCAAATCTCATCAACTGTATATACGCTACAATAAAAGATTCATTTAGTAACAATAGATTTATCTTTTAGCGGCAATATTTATTGCTACAAAAATGTTTAGTGACAATAAAGTTAATATTACTTCATTCCGCTTAAGGTTTTAGCGGCATTTTATATAGAGTAATTAAAATTAGTGAGTGGCCGATTAATTAAAAGCGCTTAGTGATTGACCGATTAATTAAGAAACAAAGTAAGATGAATGAATAAATTTCTTTATTTTTAATTAAAGATATTGAGTTTAGAGTGTATGAATGAATTTTTTTTAAAAAGGGAACGCTTCACTTTTACCAGCCTTAGCCACTTAGACGGTGGCCAGTTAATTCTAGCCACGCAATGGTGTAAAAAAAGGAATGACAAGCTGTTTGGTTTTGCAGCCGAGCCGGTAATTTTTGTATTGAGCCTCTCCACAAGCGCGGCGCTCTCTCAGGTTAGGGTTCTTCAGGCGGCTTTAAATTAGCAGAACCAAAAAATGGTAATTAATTAGATGAACTTATCTATCATCTGTAGCATAGTTTAGCATCTGATTCTTTCTTGGTTTTTTCTCATCACATCAATAAAATTGATCCAAATTAAATTCTCTAGGCATATATTTTAGGCTCCAATTACAGTTTCAGATGCTCCTCCTTTACCTTATACAGTCTGATATCTGTATTGGTGCGGGATAGGTTTAATTTTGAATTTGTTCTAGTTTGAATCCAAGACATCTGATTAAATAGGTAGGGATCTGAATTATCCCACCACAATTCGTGTCAGTGTCAAACGGATCTGAAATGCTTTGGGCATTTATTCCATTTTCACCCTTCCCCATCGAATCTGAGCCCTAATTTTATCTTTCTTCTAGGGTTAGAAAAAAATATCAGAGGAGTTCATGGTACAAAAAGGGTGCAGGTAGAGCACGTGTATATACAGAAACCCTAGTGGGGAAGAAGACACAGAAGCAATATGATAGGTCAAAAACCCTAATTTTGTGCTGTAGGTGCCTGCAGCTAAGCTAATTCCACCTTATAGGATGGGGGACCAAATATGGTGTGCCCGGGCCACCATAGGTTCAAAATTTTGTGGCCGTGGGTCGAATAGTACACTGAGAAACATACACTCCTCTTCTTTCCCACAATTCATTAATTTTGACTGCAAATATGCTCTGTAGTCTGTACTATGGTCATTTACCACTTGGATTTCGAAGAGACGGATCCAAAATTTAAAGATAATTAGACATAGCTATAAAAGCAGATGCACGTTAGTTGAAGATGCCTGTATGAAGATTTTATTAAATATCCATAGAACTGATGTATACTAACATAAAAATTTAAATATAAGGGCATAATTGGATGAAGCTCACTTAGTGGACGCGTGGTTTGAGCATCAACTTTGCATACGTTAGGTTGTCTGTTTGAAATCTTCTACCTACACAACTCGGGTTGCGTGCCCTTTGAGGTATGCTTTTTTGTTGAAGTTAATTTGTATACCTGCTTTCATGTGGGTCTGCTTCTAAATGCGACACTATCATGCTTCTTGGTTTTAATCCAATTTTTTCTAAAACAAAATCTAAACTTAGCATCATATATATGTTCACTTTTTAAAAAAAAAATCTAAGTATTGAGAAATTGCAATCTTCACTAATGCCTCCTTTAAAGTAGGTGAATTTTATTGGGATTTAAAAAATAAAATAATTGATAGTAATTTCCAACTCCAGCTAATTAAACCAAGTAATTGAATTTTTGAATCCATATCATGTCTGTAAAGTTCTTCCAAGTCAAATATTACTGCTATTATTACTTTACCATATTTAGGTCGGTGGAAAGTAGAATTGTATTCAAAATAATACGAAATTAAAATATCAAAATAAGCATAAAATTTAAATTAAAGTTATTAAATTCGATCTATTTTTATATTTTCCACCAGGAGAGCAAGACGAAATGCATAAGCCGAGAGGGGCCTGCAATAGTAACAAATATCATCATTTATAAAAACAAGTTTTACATGTCATATTTCACATCAATAATATTAATTAATAGACGGTTGTGTCTGAGACTCTGAAGCTTTGGTCACTTGGACTCAACCTGGATTCTTTCCAAGTGTCATGTGTGGATTGTAGAACACTCATCATATGTTTAGATTGGAGAAAATTATATAATGTAATAAAAAACATGTCTTTCAATTTTTCTTCTTTCCAGTCCATTTAAAAAAAAAAAAAACTTTTTCCTAATTAATTCGACAACTTTTGAATTTCAATATTTTACGTAACATGTGTTTATGATAATAAGTTTAAAAGACATTTTGATATATTATATATATCTTTAGCTTAAGATTATTAAAGTCAAAAAAATTTACTTTTTTAATCTTCGTAACTAAAAACGAGGGTGTAATATTTGACTATTTATTGTCACTTATAAAGAAGAAAGGAAGAGAGTATTTTTTAAGAAAACTTAACTCAACAAATCTTATGTTGCATTCAACTAAAATATACCATGAATCTGATAATTGTAATATAAAAACCCATGAAACAAAAAAAAAAAAAAAAACCTATGTAAAATTATATGTAATCATCATTTAAAATAAATATCTACTGTCTTACATATAATAACAAGTTTTAAATAATGAAAATTTTACTTCTCTCTTGTCTCCACATCCGCAAATCAAAACTTTACTATAAAGGGAATAAAGGTGGATGGGAAATATATAGAACTCTCTCATTGACTTAAATTAAATCATTTGGTCTATATATATATGCGATCATTTAAGTAAATTGATACTCCTGCCGTCTTCCCTTTAATAAAATAATTTTGTCCCGAAATAAGTTTTATCTTAAATATTTACGATAAAAATTAGTATTTTTTTTCAACTATATTTTTAAATTTCATATTCCTAAAAAATGTTCAACTTTCAAAAATAATATTTATTAAATATGAATAGTTTTATAAACTACACATTATAGTTATTAAATTTTTAATGAACATGATTTTTGCTAAGATAACACTTATTTTGGTGTAGAGGAGCACTCCTCAAGATCCAAATGTTAATGCTTTGTATATTTGTTGTAACATGCTTTATATAGATTATATATAGAGATATATAGTATATATAATTGTAATTAGGTTAGAATAAGCATTTCTTATATATAATTAAAATCAATCCTGATTTTTAGTTTATGTAATGTCTAGTGTAATTTTTATTTTTTTGCTTTTTCATTCCGGAACTCGACTCCGTGTAGGGTTGATTCGGGTGTAACACTCTCTATCCGGAATTCTTCCATATCTAGGGCTTGAAACTGAACCTTTGTTTGATGGAAGAGTAACCTCATCCACCGCATCACAGCCTTTAGTGATATGTCTAGTGTACTTACATTAGTAAACCAAAGAAACCTTGCAATTTTAAGAAAGCTACAAGAAGATGTGACAAATTAAGATCCTAATTAACTCTCTTCAGGTCTAATTAATTATATGCATATTTTCTACATATTTGAGGAGAAATTTAGGAATAAAAAAATGTTGGTCACAAAAAAATAAAAGATAAATCATTTGGGAATGTCACCTATGAGGATATGTTTTATTTCTTGTTCCCCACTTTTGTGCTTCTCCTTTTTTTGGTTCATTTAACCTATCCATTACCTTTCTCCTTTTATTTCTTAGTAACTTTCTTCATTTAACCTTTTATTCTCATTAAGCAATCATTTCCAGGTACTATATATATGTCACTACCTATATTTCTTGGTCCTCAAGGCCACCCATATATTTATCCTCATCTATTAATAACCTTTTGTGAGTGCTATATTAACCGGAGGTGGTGTGGGGTTTGACATGACCCCTATCTATCGGAAAGTCCATGCACGGAGGAGGACATAAACCTTAGCTTCCAGGGATATATGTCCAATATTCCCGTGTTAATCGATTTAAACTATGATATTAAGAAAATTGGAGAAATTACTCCAATTTGATGCCTTTAATTTTTCTAACATCTTGTTTTGCCTAGATTTGTCAATGACATTGATTCAATAGTATACATCCTATATTAATGAACATTATAATAAAAACAGCTTTTAACGATAATAAATATGCACATTGGTGAAGAGTATTAAAACCTTTACCTACAATAGTTAATTGTCATATGATTTAATGTCGCTATAGGCTTTAGGGGCATTTACAAAGAATGTTAATTGCCTCTAAAAGAACATATTTAGCGATAATTAAGCAATTATCATTAATTAATTATCGCTAAAGATTTAACCCTTCATTCATCTAATGAATCAAAAACTAATGTCATCCACTAGCTAGGTCGTGAAGATTTGATTTTGAGAAAAATCTTTCTTGAAAGTAAATCATTTGGTACTAGTAAATCATGATTATTGAAGTAGTCGGCATATCTTAATTATTTGTCTTGTACCTGAAATTTAAATTACGTCTTGAAATAGTGGAAAAGTTACTATTAGGACATTAATTGGTGTGTCACTAATCAGATATATCAGATGTGATTTATTATTAGTAAAGATCAAATACTATGAATGTAACCTAGTAAATCATCCCTCAATATTACTACATTATCCTCTTCTCTGACTTTTGTGACTAAACCTTAATTTTGCAGAAATGAAAAGTTTTGTCGATCAGCGGTTGTTTGGTGTAAAGGATAAAAATAAATAGTTTCAAGATTTTAAAAAAATAGTCCAGGGATAAAATTTTGATGTCTTGTTTGGTTGCCATGTTTGGGATATAACTTATCCCACCATTTATACCATGGTGCGACGGTATAAGTTATCACATATACACGATGGGATAAGTTATCCCAAGATAGCTAATCCCAAGATAATTAATCCTAGGATAACTTGTTCCCAATCAAACGACCCCGGAAAGTATTGAAGGCCGTTTCACATCGGATGAAAAAGGGACTCCTTATATGGTCTTGGAAAACCTAGGTTGAGTTAGACTTAAGATCCATTTATTTTTCATAATATTAAAGCGGGACCCATCTCAGTTCTTATTTACCGATGTTGGGAAGTGGGGAGTTGAAGAGTCACATGCATGTCGGATGAAAATGGGATGGGCGCGCGATCTCTGTATATGATCTTGGACAATCTCCCCTAATCACGAGCTAACTTTTAGGGTTGAAATAGGTCCAAGATTGATTTCTTTTATCAGAATACTCAGAATTAATGCACAAGTACTAAAACAAGAGAATCTCTTGGCACTCAAATCATAGTAATGATTCTGGAAACGATGCCATATTTATGACCATTCATCTCAAACTACTTTGATAAACCTAATAAATTTGTCTTTTCATCCACTTAGGTTAATGGAATGATATAATCAAGTAGTAGGGAAACTAATTAATAAGTGCTATATAATAGTTACCAGTATCATTTTATTCCTTTTGATTTGCCATACAAAGGCAAGAAACAAGGAATAACTAATGAAGGATTAAGGTCACTGGTGATGACTGATGATTTAAAATTCCTGCACTAACATACATCAGATGTTGATATGGGAATTATTTGATTGATTTCATGAAAACAAGATCTTTAAGGCCTCTATTTTCTACGCCAACTCTCAATGAATTACGTTAGTATTAAACTATAGACTTCGTTAAATATGTATGGCTACGCTTAGTACATCAACATCAACAATAACAATTATTGTGTTATCCCTCAGTTTCAAATAAGTTGAGATAGACCATATGAACCCTTACTACATATTTATGTCGCTTCATTTAAGCTCATCTGACCAATTCAGTGTTATAAAACCTAGTTTACTAGCGGTAGAATTTCTCTTCACTATTACTAACATATACATATCTAACAAGTCTAGTAGACTCATATATATAGAGCAAATATTGGACTTCAAATTAAAGTATACTAACATGACTAAGAACTTAATTCCAACTATTTGGTATCGCCTATATATAGAGATCTTTCTCTCCTATTATCCTTCTTTCACTATCATGGATTCAAAGAGATTGTAGGTCGTTCAAGACTAGTACCTTCAATGTGATTTTAGTTCTACCTCGTCCCCTTTAACACCCTCACACTTTCAGGCTCATCTCAAGCGATCTTCTCATTTTATCTTATGTGTACTAGCTACTTGCACCTTCTATCACTTTTTATTTTGTCTAATCTTCTATGACAATACATCCATCATAGAATTCATATTGATCTATGATGCTAATTTTATGTCTATGTTTGACTTTAGAGGCCAAGCATTAACTCCTATATATACAATTTTGTTGATTTTAATGCTATTGTATGTAGAGCTTGACTTTCATCACTTTGCTAAGATACCACTTCTATCACATAACACACCAGTTTCAATCATCCTTACTATTTTGATTTTATGTGTCATATTTTTATCTGTTATATCATTCTCCTTGAACATTAAGCCTACTTATCTGAATCATTCGTGGTTCAATATTACCATTGTCACGAGGTCGAGTAGTTTCTTGGTCCTAAGTTGATACTTCTGGCAACTAAATTCCGTCTAATCTCACCTCAAGCTCATTTTCCCTATGTTTCCGCTAATTAATACATGCGCTTTTTTCACTCATATTAAGATTTAATAAAGAAGTTAAAATTTTGGATTGTGTAATATTATAAGATTTTCGAATCTTAATTTTTACTACTGCAATTGCAACAAGCTAAATATACTAATTTGTTCTCTATATGTGTGGCATCTTATCATGCAAATAATAGTTTTGGAATCCTTTTGAAACTTCATCAGAATATATATATTAGTGGACAGTTACCCAAACATTATCTACAGAAGAATTTTGACTATATGAAATTAAGTTAATTATATGTTGAATATATATGAGATGTTTAGAATCAATAAGATATAAGAGAAACCTTAGTTAACAATATCTTTGTTTTTTTTTTTTCTTAGTTAGGCATATATGTCTTGGTGTTGTATTTTTATCAAAAGTAGTTTATACGAGGGGATCGAACCTTACCTACAAAATACAAATCTTGCAAAGATATTGTGTAATCTATATATGTGGACTTTCATAAGAAGTCTTTTCACTTTATGATGATAATATTTGGATTTTGATATAAAGTCAATTTGATGATTAAATGGTAAACTGTCAAAGAATGGAACTACTTATCAATTAGTGGATTAATGTTCCCATCTTTAATGATTAATTATTAATGGACACACGTCTAGTTTCCTTTTGTTATTTTTAGGTGTTTTTTTTTTCTTTTATTGAGAATGACTTAAACAAAAAGATGAGCTTATTTATAAGAAAAATACAAGTTGTTTTTCATGGAATACACACAATAATAAAATAGACAAATTCATTTTACATTACCAACATGACCAAATAGCCTTCTTCTGAAGTTGCACTAAATCAACAAGCTTAAGTAGAACTTCCTTGCCCTAATTAAGCTTCCCATAACTTCCCAGAATACTGGAAGTTCGTCAATTGATGCTGCAACAGAAAAATAAAAATAAATACTTGGCGATCGGACTAATAATAAAAACAATTTACTAATTAAATTAATACATACCTCTTGAAAAATTTCAGTATTGATTTGGTGATAGTTGAACATAAATGGGCTCCAATTGCTAGTATCCACCAAATTAAAGTTATCAACAACATTCATAATATTGTTATTATTGTTATAGCCTTGAATACCTGATTGATGATCTTCAAATGTAGTACTCCAAGATCCTAATGATGTTGTTAAATCCTCATCAGCCGCCATGGATTGATCACCAGTATTATTATTATTATTATTATTATTGTTGTTATCATTTAGGCTTTTCTTTATTTTTGTTCTTTCCCTTGCCCTTGCTCTTGCTTCTTTCCTTGATTCCTTTGCAACAACTGGATGAAATATTGCCCTACGAATAGACTTAACTTTTTTCTTCTGTTGCTTGTGAGTGTCTTGAGTATTAGTTGCGGCTGATTCGTCGATTACTCCAGATATAACTTCACATGACTCCGAGGGAGATGATACAACACCAATATTAGGATTTGTACTACCGCTGCATTTTTCTTTGTTAATTTTCTGAACGAGATCGTTGACAGCTGATTTTGACTTTGTGAGTAGCCATTCTACAGTTTTGCTAGCCTTATCGAACCCAAGCAAGTCTTGCAAATTGAAAAATTTGCGAGCAATTTCAAGTGAAAGTCTCATTCTTCTGTCTCTTGGGCCATGTGCCGTGTTGATCTTGCTGTGTCTATCTTTCTTCGAAGGTCCTACACCAGCACCAGTACCAGCACTACCACTCGTAGTTCTCTTGTTTATTTTTCTACGAATAGTACTGGTACTAGTACTCTCATCCTTCTTGTTCTTGCAGCTTTTTATGATCAATTGATCTTCTTCCATCTTATCTAATTCTTCTGCCGTAATATTGGTATCGAAATTATTCTGATCGTAAGCAGGTTGGATGAATTGAAAGTCATGGAAATATTGGATGAATTCGGGTTCATATTGCATAGAAGGAGATGGAATATTAATGTGAAAGAAAGATGAAGAGCTGGAAATATTGGGGCTGTAATTGCTCGAAGGGTACATCTTTAAAAAAACTGCTTGATAAGGACAACCTAGCACTCCTTTATTGAAGTTGAAAGAACCACAAACATCAGCTTCTTGAGTTTGTCAATTTAATAAGCTAGCTAGCTAGCTGCATCAACAAAAGGAGAAAAAAAAAAACGTTAATTAGTTATAAATTAATTATAACTTTTTTGAGAGAGACTCTTCATAATTCTCTTGGATATATAAATTTTGAATACAAAGATAGCACACATAGAGAAAGTGGGAAAGGATATGTGATTTTATTTTTTTTCAATATAATGATGATAACATAGCTTTTTGGTTGAGAAGGACAGCTGAAAAATGTGTGGTTTTACATGTATGTTGCTTGGTGTGTGCTTAATTATGATAATAATAATAATATTAATAGTAATAATAATAGCTAGGTATAGGTATATTAGTGGCTATTTGTGTTCGTGCGAGTATGAGCACTATATATTTAAGCTAGCTAGCTGGAATATATTAGCTAGTGAGAAAGACAGCCATGGTGGTGTATGTTCTTGTTGACAAAGAAAGAAAGATGGAGATAAAGAGAAGTCATGTTATGTTATTACCTGCAAAGAGACAAAGAGAGGTGTAATTGTACTTCCATCTTTACAAAGGCCCCCTATCTGCTATAAAGATAAAGAAGGCTTCGCTTGCACCAAGGGTTGGTGTGACTCGGTGGTTACTGAAGTGGATAATTAGGAATCATGAGATTTCACGTTTAAATTTTAGTAGAAATAAAAAAAAAGTATTCCTATTAAGTAATTTCTTTTCATTTATGTATATGACACATGTTGTTAATAAGAGATGACAAGTATCCTATGAAATTAGTCAAAATATATGTAAGTTGACGCAAACACCACGAATATTAAAATAAAGATAAAAAACTTCGCTAGCTCATGTGGGAGTTTTAAAGTATGAAAGGGAATTTGGGGAAAAAAGAGGGGAGGGGACACTCTAGTACTTGTTGTATAGTTACAACTGATTTTTTATTGGCATAATATATATATATATATATGTCATTTATGTTCATTTTAGCTGACATTTATACTTTTTAATTTTGAATATGCACAAATAAACACTTAAATTTGTATAAAATTAAACAAGTAGACACATGTATCATACGTGACATAATACATATAGGACACAACGTTGTTAGGTAGAACAAATGTGTCTATTTATTTAAATTTTATACAAATTTAAATGTATATTCGTGCATAATCAAAGTTAGAAGATGTAACTGCCAAAGCTAAGTTAAATGACATGTTAATGTTTATGTATTATGGTTTTTTATACAAGTGAATGATAATTATAGCCAAACACTTCTCTTAAGTGTGCCCCTTAGCTTCAAGTTCACGTGATAGCAACTGACACACACTTTGACAAAAAAAATACCCTTCAATCTCCTCTTTCCTAGCTCCATCATCCACCATCTCTTTCACCTTCATCATCTCCATAAAAAAAGAACAAAAAGGAGAAAAAGAAAAAGCCCTTAAGTGATCCCTAACAACTTGAAATAAATATTGGGGTTGAGGGTTAGTTGACTTGTAATTCTGTTAATAGGTGGTACTTAGCTAGAGGTTTTTCAGATACGACCTCTTTATTTTTGTGAGGCAAGAGTAAATTCTACGTACATTCTATTTTTCTTAATTGTTTCATAAAAGATTTTACCGAGTATGTTGCAGTTGAGGATTAACTGACTTTTAGTGAATTCTCTGCTTCCCACAGTTGAGGTGAAGGGGTTCAGACTCTATCAGTAGAGTAACATCCCTTTCTCCCTTCTTCCCTAATGTGAAAAAAAAAAGTTAAAAAAAAATAAACAAGAGAGTAATTATTTGCTTGTTAGCTTTTGCCTTTAGTCTCTCAAAAGATGAAAAATTATTGTCCTTTTAATTTCCCTCTTTTTTGTTCCACAAGAGTTTAATTTTCCTCTTTTAACTTGGAGTCTATAGAGTGTGTTTGGTACGAAGAAAAATATTTTATTTTCTAAAACATATTTTTCAATTATTCCATTTTTGATTGATTCCATGTTTTTCAATTTCTTATTTTTTATTTTTAAAATGAGAAAAATGACTTCTTTAATCAAAGCAGAAAAAACAAGCTGGAAAAGTAACATTGTAAGTTCATTATTTCTTCCCAATCCCTTGACCATCCCAACAGTACCCCACCTCCTCCTTTGATCATCTCAACCTCCGCCACCTCCGAACCATCACTCCTCTACCCATCCTGTCCACATAGTGTTTTTTTTATGTATTTATCAAATACTAAAAAATACGTAAGAAACTCATTTATTATCCAACAAAACACACCCTATATGTCGAGGTATTCTCAGTTCTATCTCACACAAAAGACCTTTTATTTAGATGTTTGCTCGATTCACAAAGTATTTATTCCCTTTAAATCCTTTTGCGTTCAACACTCTAGTAAAGGAATTAATGAAGTTAATTATACTATATGTATTCAATTCCAAAGTCGACAAATAAAAGTATTTCAGAGTAACAAAAACATATAACTACCTCAGATTTTTGAGGTAATATATTACAACAGTAAGGGTTGCGTTGCGTGAGCAGAAGCTACGATGGCCTCTTCCTCACGAGTAGTTAGTCAGTCTATAGAAAATGTTTTTAAGGCAAAAGCAACTTTTGACCAGAATGCTCAGAACTACATGTCACTTTCACTAAAAAGAGAAACCTATCTCTTCCATAATTAAAAACAAACACCACCATAACCCCTCTTTCTAATTACCCCACTTTTTTTTTTCTTTTCATCAGCATGACTTTCTACCAAGTCTAGATAGTGATAAGGATATGAATAATTAGAGCCAAATATCATATTATTAGTGTAGCACACACTCATTAGAAAAAAGAAAAATTCTACTTGTACTTCCTACTCATGATGTTTATAAGACTTCCCTTAAAAACCCTACCCATTGAGCCATTATTGTCCATCTACTTTTAGTTGTTTTTTTATTTTCTATCAGCATTTAGAATGCAAAATTTACTGATTTGATTAATTTGGATATATTGGATGTCTTATTAATTAAAGAGTAAGTAAAGCATTTCTAATTAACTACTAGGCGTACTGGAGTAATTCCCAATCATCACACTGTATACCTTGGTGGAAATTATGCTTTGTACTTGTTATCAATGTTCGCAAGACCTCTTCTAAATGTTAAAGAATGACACAAGTCACACACATGGCTGATCAATGAAATGTGTGGATTCCTTATATCCTTTGAGCTGATTTTTGTGGTTCGAATTAGGTTCAAAACCTAATTTTACATGAGATCAGAGTATAGGACTCATTTCATTTTTTTAATTAAAGAATGACAAAAATCACACATTGATCTTGTCCTATCACTTTTAACAATTTTATAGAGTAAGCTCACAATAGAATAAAACATTTTCTATTAAACAATTTTTCATTCACAAAATTCGAACTCGATTAGGAATATTTTATCACTTCATCACATTTTTTTTTAATAGTAATTCTCTTTCTGTTTTGCTTATGATGTTCACAAGACATCCCTTAAAACCCTAGCCATTAATTGAGACCACTTGTCCATATTCTTTCCACATATACTTCATTTTTAGCCATCTAACTTCATCTTCATTGTTAATCCCCAAGCCACTAATAACTTAATTCTTCCTTTCCATATATACATGCCGCCGCCTTTGCAAATACCTACACATTATATTGCATATATATATATATATCCTTCAACTTCAAGTCCTAAAAGGTATAGTGGGGGTGGGGAATATTCATATATATGTGGGTTGTCCTATTTAAGAATTTTAGACTGTCTGGCATTATTATTATTAGGAGAACCACAATAAATGGTCTACCTGAAGGGGTTGTCCTGGAAGTTGCTTTCACAAGTCTAGATAACTATGAACAAAAAAGGGATGATGTATAATGTACCATTTATGGTTGGGTGACAATGAGAGCTTATATTGCCCTATACTTCAAGTGCTTTCATTATTTCCTTTGATAAATAAGGAAAAGGGGTGGGGAGAAGGTCTTATTCTTTCATCTACTACTACAAGGGGCGGACCCACATAGAGTCCGTCGGGTGCTCGAGCACCCATTATCCTCATCTCGAAATATATTTATCTATGTAGAAATTAAGAGGTATTTGTATAAAATTAACATAGACCACCCAATACAAATGATCTGATTGGTCCATTGGCTCTTGGGTGGGTGCTTAAGGCTCTTTTAGTGTTGTTGAGCCCGAGTTTGAATCTCACTGTTAACATGTCTTTTTTATATTTTTGACTCCGCCACTTTCAGAACACCTACAACCTTAAAACCTTAGATCCGCCAATGAGTCTACTACCACTCCTTTTTGTACCATATTATACCTAGATTAATTCAAATTTGCATTATATAAGGTCTTGAGAACCGCTTGTATACATATTCATGTGAAAACATTAGCTTTTACACATACTTTGTATAAATATTAAAAAATCCATTAAGTACTTATAGATATTTGATCGTAAGTTCAATTATTATTCTATATTAACTAATTGAGGTCACCATAAGAAGTTATAAACTTGGTCCCCCTCCAACTCCTACAAAAGGTTCTGCATTCTCATGGGCTCAACTCAGAGTGAATGAATTTTATCCATCATCAACTCAAGGTGGAGATAGAAGGTCTTTATTAGAAATAAAGATTTTTCGCTCTGCGAATCAGTGAAAATTTTGTGTAATAAAATATGATTTTTTTCATTCATTTCTCACTGAATCAGCTCACTTAAAAAAAATGCATGGTGAAAAACGTATATTTGTTGAAATACTGAACAACTTTTTATTTTTTCCATGTGAAAACACAGAGTACTATTTTTTTTCTTACCAATTCAATCAAAATATCTATGAAAATAGTCATACACATTTTTCAATAAGAAATTTGAATGGTAAAATAATGACTTTTTAGTAGTGGGTCATCTACGAGTTTGACCGAAGAGTCCAAACTCTGTAGTATTTGTATTACTAATAATAATATCACTAAACATGCACAAAACTTAAATCAATGTCTTATTACTAACATTTGATATCGCTATCACAAAATTTAAAATCTATATATAAAACTTCAAATTCTGACTACATAACGTACCTTTTCTTGTGCTAGCTCTTTGATTTTATTTGTACCATAATTCAAAATTCTTTAAAAAGATAGCTATGGTGTACTGTTCCTTAATTTGTCTTACCTCTTACAGGCTGGATACAGTGCACCTTTGCACTGTGAAATTATAGCAGATGAACCAATTTCTATTCCTAGTAAAAATCTGTAACGGGATTGGTTTTCAGGACAATGATTTCTTACTTTGTCTCCTCATATAAATAGCTTTTTTTTTCCTTCAAAGTTATATATATATATTGATTGATACCTCATTTTCACAAAAAATAAGTTTCTTTATTTATATGTAGACGTATGTACTTGTTTTTACAGTGCAACTAGCCAATGTCCATGTTACTTTCCACGCGCGTGCTAATGCTATCTTGTCGTCTTGACTCTTCAATTTCAATCTCAAATCCAAAAAAAAAAATAACGACCAAAAAGTTGTCGAAGGTTTATCGGAAGTAGTTTACCTCTAAAAAGATACGAGTAAAATTTGAGTATATTTTATTTTTTAAAATTACACTGAATATGTTATTATTGTGATATTTTCTAGTAATTAATTTTACTCCTGCTATAGTATTCTACTTATAGATTACAAAATTATTATGAATTTTTTATAGTTAAATTTTAAAAACTAGATTTTTTTAACAAAGAGAAAAATGAATAGTCGACTTGTCCTATAGACATAAAAGAAGTTTTAAGCTTTAAGGAATCGTTTGGTGTGAAGCACAAGGTATAATAGTTCCATCGATAAAATGTAGAATTATTTAATCTTGCGTTTGGTTGGAGGATATATTAGGCAGTTTTAAGATTATTCATCTCATCATTTATACCTTATTGATGGGATAAGTTATTCTATATACATGTAACTTATCCAAAATAATTTATGCCAAAAATAATTAATTCCGAAAAAACTTTTTCCTAACCAAACGACCCTTAATTAGCTACATTAGTTTTCTTACCGTAGGAACAATTTCTCTTGTCGCTGCTTTAAGGTTTGAGTTTTTCACTAGTAGTATCTATCCATGTGTCCTTTTATTCAATGACTAAGAAAAAAATGTCAATCAAACTAAACAATAAGTTGGATTTACTGAACGATTAATTTACGCGGAAATCAACTAACTCACATTTAGATTCCACAAACTCCTAGTTTTGATTTCGCCTCGATCTGAATCTAAGTCAACTGACTCTCATGAATTTCAATATTTATCAAGATGATTGGTTGATAAAAAATATTTTTCCCTGTGGTATATCCACCAAATCAGTTGTTCATTTGCAAGTAGTAACATTTTTCTTTTGTTTTCTTGTGCTATGGTACGATTGAACTGAAGAAGAAGGACCACTTTGCACAAAAAGATTACAAATACAGCTATGGTTGTGATAATTTTGCAGCATAATGGACAAACTGAAGTTTAATCATTGTTACCTTAGCTTTTCCCTTTATAATTTTTTTTTTCTTCTTTTGCTTTTGTTTGGACGTCTACAACGATATGCTTTGACCAAAAAAAAATAGTGTTCTGATAACTTGAGAGCTTTTAAAACGACATTACTTATTGGGGGATAACTTTTACTTTCAAAAACGGTTAATCTCTCTCTCTCTCTCTCTCTATATATATATATATAATATAATTTGATTTGTCCATCGTTTGATTATTTAATAAAAAAATTGTGGGCTAAAGTGTTTTTTTAATATATTTTTGCAAGATATAAGTTTAGGGAACTCTTTCCTTGTCCAACATAAATCCGGTAAGAATTACATCATCTAACATAAATTGTGTTATATTAGGTATATAAGGCAGAACTTGTGAGTTTTGAACTTAATTTATGTCTTTGTTTGTATAAAGTCCGTTTGAATTGGCTTAAAAAAAAAAAAAAAAGTCAAACTTAAATAATTTTTAAGTAAAAAAATAGGGAGAGATCTACTTTTGGTTTTTAACTTTTTTTTTAAAGTTATTTTTAATATTGTCAAACACTTCCAAAAATTAAAATTGACTTAAAAGAAGATTTGACCAATTTTTAAGTCAATCCAAACCGACTCTGAGCTATGTAGGAATTAAAAGGCCCAACTTATTATGCCTTGTAAGATATAACTTGTGTTATATTATGATACATAAATATAAATTTATGTCAAACTGATTTTTATTTTTTTGCTATAAGAATATTTTCTACCACTTTTTTGTTACTTAAACTACTATAAGGGGAAAAAAATAATTAAAAACCGCAAATTTAATAACAAAAATTAAACATTGCCCCAAAATATGCTCCATTTCCTCCATGTTTAACAATAGCAATCAGCGTCAGGTCTGCAATGCTAGTCCAGTCTATAAATTCGGCCCATGTTGAGTGTAATGGGCTATAGATAGGTAATAGGCCCAAAAGAGAAGTGATGGAAATATGTGAAACAATTTCATTTTCCTTGTGAGAACAGGGAGCTCACATAAGGAGGTAAATTTTCGTGAATTGTTCGTAAATATTAAATGAAAAATTACCTAATTACACATTTTATTTTATCATAATATTTAAAATTTCCTTCCATTTTAAAATAATTCAAAAATCCCCCTCTCGAATACATCACTCTCCTCTCGTTGATACATCCTATCCCCCTCTTAAATACACTCCTCCCCTCTCGTATACATCTCTCACCTATGTATCTGGATGTCTGTCGATGTATTCGAAAGTCCAGTGATGTATCCGGATGTCTTATCCCCTCTCTGATACATCCCTCCCCTCTCGGATACATCTCTCACCTATGTATCTGAATGTCTGATGTATTCGAAAGTCCAATGATGCATCCGTACGTCCCTCCCCTCTCGGATCCTTACCTATGTATCCGGAAGTTCAGCGGTGCATCCGAAAGTCTGGTGATGTATCCAAAAGTCCAATGATATATCCGAAATCCATAAATTTTAAGGAATTTTTGTGTAGAAAAATAATGTAATAAACTCTTAACACTATGTGATTTATGTAGATTATACAAATATTAATTAAGTTGAAATTAGAAAATTAGTAATAAATTTTGCAGAAACCATACTTAGAAGTCAAAAGTAATAATGTCGTATCATAATATTATTGTAACTAATTTGTTTCATCCATCTATGCTTGTGTTATAAATTTAGTATTAGACTTGATAAATATTACTGGTAAAACATCTATCTTTTAAAAAAATCTACATTGAAAATGTGTACCAGATAAGGTATTAATATACATAAAATTAATAAATGCATTATTTTTTCTAATACATTCTACCAAATGACCTTTTAAAGTAAGTAAAAAGAATATCATTTTTTCAATATTCTTTAAAAAAGTATTATTCGTCAGAAAACATTTTTGTTACACCAAACATATCCACCTCAATCACTTCTTACCTGATAACCATATCCAATTAGCATATTAATCTTCTTTTTACCATTTCTCTATGATGTTTTTTTGTGAGTTTTTTTTTTAGGATAAACGTGTCACTCTAGTATTTAATATTTTTCAAAGGATTGAGATATTTAGGCTCAAATCAAGTAGAACATCTTCTCCAGATTCCTCCCACAAAAAAATCTAGATTTTAAATTCTTGATGGAGACAGAAAAAAATGTCTTTTCTTGGAAAGTAGTATTATTTCTGAGGTGGATATATTTTTGTTTACACACTTGGAAATAGGACTACATGCCCACCAATATATTATATTTAGTTGGGATCCCCACCCCCACTAGGAATTTCAAAAATATATTATTTTTTTTTGCATTTTGTTTCATAATATATTAAATCAATAAAGACTAATACAAACTAAAGTTATAGTATGTATGAAAATAAAGTAATTTTGGTGCACAAGATATCCTGTGTTAATTATATATTTGATGGAGTGTGATAAAAATAACCGTTGCAAGTATTAGTGATTACTTTCATGATCCAAATATGTGATCTGTAGACTATAGATTACAAAGACAATTTTATTAATATTGTTATTTGAGACTAATTATGATATGGTGTTTTAAGTGATTTGGATTGTTCAGTAAATTCTAAATTTCAATATTGCCAAATACGGTTGCTATGAACAGTGCGCACTTTGATGGAAAATACGTCACCTTGTGTGGATTGTTCGTAATAAAAGATTCCCTTTTTGTCTTATTTTATTTTGTAATTTTACAAAATTATTCGACATTTAATATCAATATAAAATTAGTGAAAATTCACATATTAAGAGGCCTATTTTTTAGAACAACGCTAAAAAAACAAATTACGCAAAGAAAAAATAGTAAAAACAACGAAGCCTACTCTATTATCCGCATAAGAAATAAATACATACTCCAATCTCAGGCCTTACAAATTTATATTAAATAAAATATAGTTTAGGTAAAAAAGTCAAATTTGATCCCAAAATTTTACTTATTTTGAGAAGAAGCATTTTGATTCAAATATTTTTTTAAGGAGTAGTTTTGGAAAAGAAGCAAATGATGTTTGACAAATATATTATTTTATAGAATCACTTATTTTGATTTACAAATTTATATTAAATAAAATATAGTTTAGATAAAGAAGTCAAATTTGATCCCAAAATTTTACTTATTTTGAGAAGAAGCATTTTGATTCAAATATTTTTTTAAGGAGTAGTTTTGGAAAAGAAGCAAATGATGTTTGACAAATATATTATTTTATAGAATCACTTATTTTGATTTACAAATTTATATTAAATAAAATATAGTTTAGATAAAGAAGTCAAATTTGATCCCAAAATTTTACTTATTTTGAGAAGAAGCATTTTGATTCAAATATTTTTTTAAGGAGTAGTTTTGGAAAAGAAGCAAATGATGTTTGACAAATATATTATTTTATAGAATCACTTATTTTGATTTACAAATTTATATTAAATAAAATATAGTTTAGATAAAGAAGTCAAATTTGATCCCAAAATTTTACTTATTTTGAGAAGAAGCATTTTGATTCAAATATTTTTTTAAGGAGTAGTTTTGGAAAAGAAGCAAATGATGTTTGACAAATATATTATTTTATAGAATCACTTATTTTGAT